>CM021109.1:291612646-291830292 GCA_007115665.2 Sequoiadendron giganteum | reverse complement strand
CTCAACCATCTTCTTGTAAGGAGTGAGCTTGTCATCTTTGGTTTGATAATCATCATTAACTTAGTTGATAACCAACTACGAGTCTCCATAGACTTTCATCTGTTGTATTTTCCATTGAATTGCTATCCTGAGACCTGTGACCAAGACTTCATACTCACCAATGTTATTGGTACATGGGAATGATAGCCTGTAAGACTTTGGGATGCAGTCAGCTTGGGGGGTGATGAAAAGAATGCTGGCTCCTGATCCATGTTGGGTGAATGATCCATTAATGTACATCTTCCACTAAGCTATTAGATTAATAAGGGACATTTATTCATCAGGGAAATCAAATACTAAATGGTTCTCATCATAGATAGGTGCTTCTGCTAGTTGGTCTGTGATCACTTGTCCTTTGATTTCCTTGCACTCGACATACTCTATGTCAAACTCTGTTAATATCATTACCCATTTAGCCATTTGTCCCGTGAGGGTTGCTTTGGATAAAAAATATTTTAATGGATCATTCTTTGCAATGAGCTTGATTTGGTGTGACAACATGTAATGCCTTAATTTTTGTGAAGCAAAAATTACCACTAGGCATGCTTTCTCAATGGGTGAATAGTTCACATAGCCTACTAAGGTTCTGCTGTTGTAGTATATGGCTCTTTCTTTTCTATTTTCATCATGTTGTGCTAAAAGAGCTCCTAATGCTGCTTGTGTTGCTGAGATTTATAAGATCAATGGATTTTTTGGTATCGGTGGCATGAGCACTGAAGGTGTTAGTAGATAATCCTTGATCTGCTGGAAAGCTTTATCACATTTTTCATCCCATTTGTAAGTTATCCCTTTATAGAGAAGATGCAAAAAGGGGTGAGTCTTATCCAATAATTGAGCTATGAACCTTTTGATGGACTGTAGCCTTCCTCGTAATCCTCTCATCTATTTCAATGTCTATGGCGGTTCCATGTCTAAGATAGATTTTACCTTTACTAGATCAATTTCTATCCCTCTTTGTGAAATGATGAAACCAAGAAGTTTCCCTGCTGTGACCTCGAACACACACTTTTTTGGATTCAATCGTACTTTGTATTCTTCAAGTCTATCAAAGATAAGTCCTAAGACTTATATGTGCTCACTTCTCTTCTTTGATTTTTCTAAAATATCATCCACATGATCTTCAATTGTTTTGTGGACCATGTCGTGAAAGATGAGGGTCATTTCAATTTGATAGGTAGCTCTTGTATTCTTCAACCCAAATGGCATCACATTCCAGTAGTAGGTTCCCCATGGACAAGTAAAGGAAGTTTTATGTTGATCTTCTTTGGTGATTATGAATTTATTGTAGCTTGAAAATTCATCCATGAGCGACAACATTTCATGCCCAACTGTTAAATCCATAATGAGATCAATGTTGGGAAGAGGGAAGTCATCCTTTAAACATGCCTTGTTGAGATCCCTAAAATCAGTGCATATTCTGATGCCTCCAGTGGGTTTTGAGACTGGTACTAGGTTTGAAACCCACTCAGGATAATCTATCAGTTGGATGAATCCAACACTAAGAAGCATTTGTAGTTCCAGCTTTACCAAGAGTGCTATTTGAGGGTGCATCTTCCTTAATTTTTTCTTGACTGGTTTGGCTTCAGAATAGACTGCTAGGTGATGTACAATCACTTCTGGATCAAGGCCTAGAATATCTATAAATGACCATGCAAATTTATCTCTTCTCTCCTTAAGGAATACTGCAAGGTTCTTCTATTCTTTGTCTAACAAGGATTCAATATAGAAGGTGATCTTAGGTTCTTCTATTCCCACATTAATTGGTGTAGCCTTTTCTGCTAGTATTGCTGATTTTTATGGATGCATTACACTATGGGGGAGATTGAATCCCTCATCCTTAGGTACCTCAGGGAGGTTTTCACCATCGGATGCATCCTTTGTTTTTACTATTTTTGGACCAGAGAGTGCCATGAGGTGGTTTTCACTCAAGGATCTACAAGTTAATTGCATTTCATTTATTTTGTGACTGAACGATTCAATTGTCTCCCCATAGTATGCCCTTGTATCAAGCTCTATGTCAAATCCTGCTTTGTGATCTACCCATGATAAGTTGTTTCAGAGTCCCATGAATTTTGAGATTGCTTCATCATTTTTGAATAAATCTATAACTAGTGATCCTTGTTGGTCCATATGAATGAGTTGCGGGTATACTAGGTGTATTTTGGTTGGTTGGTTGTTTGAGACAAATTATGTTATGGATATCATGAAGAGGGTGTTGTTATTGTAAATGGTGATCATAGAATTGCACAAACACAAATAATAAACACACAATTAGACCAATATGCAAGTTAGAAACATTATCCCCCATAAAATTCATTTGAAGCATGAAAACAAGAAACAAAGTGAAGAACATAATGAAAAAGCTATTAAATCCTATTTCAAAGCTCTAACTCTCCATCCCATGGGGGAATTGGTACTATTTTAATGTGGAAAATGGCCCTTTTCCAATTCCTTGCAAGCTTGATGATCAATAGTGAACATTTGATGCTTCTTGATGAAATTTCTCCATAACCTAGCTATGATAATATGAAAATGAATTAAAATGGATAGAAATTGCTCAAAACTCAAAGATAATAATATTGCATGAAGTTGTGGATCCAAAATTCAAATGAGAGCCCCCTATAAATAGGAAAGAATGATGGAGAAAGAGAAAAAATGGATGAATGTGGGACAAAAGACCAACCAATAGGAAGATGCCACTTGTTCACATGTGAGTGGAGGAGGAATGAGTACATTTTGATGAATGTGCAAATAAATGTGGTTAGGTGGAATTTGAAATTGTTGAAATGACAAGTTGGAAGGAGAAAGAAATGGAGTAAATGGAACTTGGCTCAAGGGAAAGGACATGTAAGAGGCTTTTAATGCCTTGTTGGATGTACTCATCCCTTTTGGAGGGATTTTTGAATTTGAAGAATATTCCCTTTTTGATGCCATGCTGAGAGAAAATAGAAGAATTTATAAATCAATTAAATTGATTTTTTTTTGCAAGTTGCAAAAGCTAGAGGATTTGATGGATTAGGATTAAGATCAATCATGATTTGATTAATTTAAAAGGAGATTAGCTGATGTGCTAACTTTATTTAGATTTTTGGATTAATTTAAATCAAAGTTGAGAGGAATATAAATTTAGACTTAATTAAATAAAGTTTAATTTATTTAATTAAAGGGAATGGTGTTAGTTTTAAATCAAATAAAGATGAATTTATTTAATTCAAATGAGATGGCTTCAGAGATTAATTAAATAAAATGAATTATTTAATTAAAAGAGGGACTATAGGATTAACTAAACAAAATAATTTATTTAATTAATGGAAGATAATGACTTAATCAAATAAATTTGATTTATTTAATTAAGAGAGGAAATATGATGAATTTGAATTAAATAAATATTATTTAATTAAATGACTAGTAGAGGAGATGATTCAGGATGAAATGGTGTTAGTAAGATCAGGATCAAGTGTATAGGATCAATTTGTATATTTTCCATGTCTACATTTTACCCCTCTTTGAAGCAATGTACTCATTGCATTGGTTCAAAGAATAAATTGCCAAGATCAAATTTTTTTTTTTAGATGCCCCATTGCTGCCCCAATGAGAAGGATTATGCTGGTATACTGCCCCCTCGAGAGATCGAACGAATATTTAGATTTTTGGGTGATCTCACGAAAAAATAGGACAAGCTACCCGACGGGTCCAAAAAAGGTCTAGGATGCCAAAAACGTGCCAAAACGTGATGAAATGATGCAAAATGACCCTCGGTTGGGCGAAATGGGATTAGGGGTCCAAAACCCTAGTTGGATGACAAAACAAGGTAAAAAATCCCTAACTTTCAAGCTTAAATAGGCCTTGAGGGGCCACTTCCAATTCATTTGCACCTTCCGCCTTAATAAATTTTGCATTTTAGAGCTTTGACCACTGTTCGAGATGGTGCAACGAGTGCTTCCACGCCATGTTTCAAATTGAGTACAAGTGCACTAGTGGCCAGCCGACGCAGGACCACCGGTATGTGACCCTTACCCGACTTTTCATTTCAATTTTTGTGTGCATTTATTAGGGTCAAAAGTCAAACCTAGTCAAGTGGTGCTACTGAAAGTGTTCAATCAGTGGCCCACAACCTTAAATAGTGCCATTATCAAGTTTTGTGCTGCCATGGGTCAGTTTATGAATTAGGGTTTAGGTGGTAAAGTCCATCACACTTGCAAATTGTACCGCTGCGATGCACTTTGAATTTTAGGTTTAGGGGTCAAAATTATCCACGATTAAATTGCGGCGTGATGAAATAGTTTGGACTTTAGGGGGTCCCAGTGGCACAATTTGGAAATTCCAAACAATGACGCAATTGCAAATAGCAACGCATTGTCTATTTCAATTGTGACAACTCAAAATAGGATCTTGAGTTTTTACGAAACTTGACGCTATGACTTTACTTGTGTAGGAGGACCTAGAGATTCTACATTCATGAGAGCACATGTCCCCCATTCTTAGTAGGTTAGTTGGTATGCATTAGTTACTCTAGGAGCACCTCGGGGTGATAGGTTTATGGTACGTTGCCTATGCTCCTCTCGTCTGGACACACCTAGGCATGATGACAGTCGTAACAGAGTGATGGCACAGTGAGATGTCATCGTTTCACTTGCCTACAGGTGAGGTGACAATGACTTTGGAGGATGTTTGGCATATCCTTCGATTATCGATCCATGGAGAGAAAGTCATATATGATGTGGATGCTAGGAGAGATGCTTGCTATGAGGTTATGGGCCTTGATGAGCTTATTTTTTTTGAAGGTCAGATTGAGCTTGTGCGATATAGGGGCATAGTGCCCACCTTTAGATTGATTATCACCACCATCATTTTAGGCCTTGTAGCACCAAATCACTATGGCTGATACTTTAGTCCAGGATGGGGTCTTGCATGGGAGAGGATGCTCCATCAGAGAGAGTGTTTCGAATGGGGGCCAGTGATGCTGGCCTCACTCTACCATGATCTTCATGAGTTTTCATATTTAGACAATAGATCCATCGAGGCCGAGGTGACTCTCTTACATGTTTGGGCCTGGGAGCACATTGTAGTGCTTCATCCATGGGTTACACCAATTTTCCTTGAACCAGATGACCCTGTAGTCTTGCAGTACGAAGGGGCCTTGATTACCTTTACTCACATAGGGGCAACCAACATCCCTCATTGGAGGAGGGTGATCGATGAGATGCCAGTTTTTACATGGAGGCCATGGCTGGGCATACCTGCATGGTATGATGATGTACAATAACTCTTTTTTTCTAGGCAAGACAAACTCATGCAGGGCAGAGAGGATACCATGATAGAGTGGTACCTGCTAGATCGAGTGGATCGGTAGTTTTGGGACAGATAGGATAGACCCGATGACCAATACGTGGTCATATTTTCCTATACTACGAGGAAGAATACATGGGGTAGGCCGATCCCGACCGAGGAGGTAGTCACTTATTTCAGATAGCTGATGGCTAGGCCATGGCCATATGATTAGGGATAAGAAGATGGAGTGGTTACATTGACATATACTGCATGGTTTAGGCCACGTGTTAGATTAATGGTTTCGAGAGCAACATTCCCATGACAGAGGCCTAGAGGTAGATCAATAGGGTGGAGCTAGGGGCGAGGAGGTAGAGGAGATGGAGATGGGGACAAATATTGGGATGGGGGTAGAGGAGGAGGTGGACCACCTCCGGATCAAAGGGGACAAAGAGATCAAGTTACTGTAGACCAGCAGAGGGATGGGGACAAGCAACAAAGAGATGTCCTGAGAGACCACCAGCAACAGCCCTCGCCACCATCACCACCGCAACCAAACTAGAGAGATGCCTTGATACAATAGTTACATGCACAGGTGTAGGGTTTATAGGTGCAAATTTAGGCACTGGCTGTTGAGAGGGACCAAGGTAGGTCAGAGTGAGACCAAGAGATAGGCCAAAGATGATAGCTAGAGAGTATGGCCACTACTTCTTAGGGTAGGAAAATCTTAGTGTGGATGTACCATGAGGCTATCTGCGAGGTAGAGTATTACAGGATACACTTCTGATAGGCCATACCAGCAAGGGATCAAGTGCTAAATTTTTCTTAGTAGATAGGGATGAGACAGCCCGAGGATCAGGTTGAGAGATAGGTGGGCAAGGGGAGTAGCCAACAGGGCTAGCCACCATGATACCTTTTTGACTGACAATATTCTTTTTTGATCCACAGGCTCCATTTTTGATAGCCTTGTGGGCATTTGTATACCTGATTGACACACACATTTGATCCTAATATTTGTACCATGACAATTACATTTTTGATGATATATATGATTGATCAATTTATTTATGAGATGTGTCATATTTTATTTATGCATGATGGATGGATGTATTTAATTTCCTATATGCGATGATATAACTCTATCTTATGTGATGTAATGCGATGAATGATGCTATGATGTGATTCAAATTTTTTTTTATCCTTTTCTCATATGATGTGATGATACAAATATGGATGATATGATGATGCAAATGATATGAGGTATATGATATATAAATGAAATGTTTTTGTATTTTTCCTAATGAATTTATGATGGTAATAAATGGATGTCATGATGTTTATATGTTTATGCGATGGATACTAATGTAATCATGATGTGAACATGCAATGTAATGATGAGAAATGATTATGATGCTATTATGATATGATATGACCTATGATGGCATGCAATGGCTATGATTATGATTATGCATCATGATTTATGATTTGTGAATGTAATGGTATAAATGCAATGATATGGATGAAATTTCTTCTTAAGATACCTAGAATAATAAATCTCTATCAGTCTTCATAACTTTAGAAAATGATGTGATATGTAATGTAATGTGATTTGATATGAAAATGTGATATGATATGCCTATGAAATGATTCATGTTTTGCACTGATTCATGGATGTAGTGTTATGATATGAAATAATGTACTTATAATATGCATTGATGATGTGAAATGATTACGATATGATTATGATGTGATATGCCTATGATATGAATGCCTATAGATACATAATGATTCATGATGTGTAATGATCATGAGGTGCTTATGCTATGCTATGATGAATGATACGATGATGCAATGGATGTTTTGTATATGATATGATTTAATAATGCCTATGTGATGATACATTTATAAAATGAATGCAAATTTATGGTGTATGAGATGTTTTCAGAATAATCGATCTATACTAATGATGAAATGCAATGTGTGCAAGATGATTAATGTTTCTATATGATATGATATGATATGATATGCATTATGCTAATGGTTTGTGGATGCATTAGTGATTTTTTTAATTAACTTTCATGGTACTATGTTAGCATGGAGAGAAGATAGAAGAAATAGGAAAATGAAAAGAGGATCCAACAAGACTACATTATTAATGATGGTGATGATGATGATTTTCTTATCCGGAATTGGGATTTTAAAACGGCCATTTACCTTATGTTTGATAATACACATAGGTACGATGCATAAAGGTATAAATAACTAGGATGGCATTGCACCTAGTGTGATGGAATTTGACTCAACAATCAGATAAGAGTACTCCTATTCACACATGGCATACAAAACCTTATCTAAAATGTAGTTCAGATATTCCAAAAATATTGGACTAAAACATAGAAAGGTGAGCCTTCCTATGTGGTCAACAAGACACCTAAAACATCCTCCCTACACCTAAACAAAGTACGCATGACCAGGTTATATTACAAGAATATCCAACAAGCATAAAAGATAAAAAAGATAGTGATCATTGCCCCATTCCTTTCTCTCTAAATCCTTTTGTTTGGACATCATCGAGAGGTCATCAAAATGCACGCAAAAAGATAATTTAAAAAGACAAAGATAAAGTAAACAAACAAGCTAATGTTCTTCATACCGCTAACCAAGACTAAACTATGGTGATGCCTGATGTTGATGTCCATTGTAGGAAGGATTCATCCCAGGACATGATGTTATCAGATGATAATGAGATTTATTGGATGATGGGCTATTGATACTCTGAGTTGACTAACTTGCTTACCTGCTAACCTAGACTTGAGACTTTGAAGATTGGGTTTTCACTTTTGAACCTACCAGACTCATTTCCAACTATTTCACCAAAGGTTGAGGTTGACGATGATTTATTATGAGTGGATTGATTATTTTGGGTGAAAGCAAGATGAGATGAATGGATATTCAAATATTTGGATGTTTTTGGTGCTTTTGAAATGTTTTGAGGTTGTTTTTGGGTTATTTAAGATGTTTTACAAATGTTTTAATTTTTGAATTTTCTGATATTTTTGGGTTTTATGAGATTTTGACCAAGAGAGTAACCTAAAAACTTATCCTAGGGGTCTCAAGAGTTGATCAACAGATTAGCCTTGCCTACATTATACACGCAAAGACCAAGTAGTTTGACTGACACAAACTTGATTTATTGATGAGATATGAACAAATGGATTGCCAGTTTATTGTGACAAACACCTAATGGACCTACCTAGGGTGTCTCAAGGGATGATCAAAGATCAAACTTTCCTACGCTCAAGCTTAGAGATGATGTAGTTTGATAGGGTGACTCTATTTTAGATTTTAGATTTTTTGATGTTTTTTGATTTTAGATTTTAAGGAAGACTTCATGGATATACATGAATCCAATCCGATGTAGGTAAAAGAACATGAACCTAGTGTGATGCGATAGAATACTCCAATATAGGAAGGAAAAAATGACCTTAGGAATGTGCCAAGTAGTACTAGGGTGGAATATGATACAAACACAGGATCAAGCCATGATGCAGACGTAGATGAGTGACAAAAGGAGATATGGGATGTGATGGATGATGGCAAGCATGCACAATAAGCTCCGAAGATCCTGGTGGATGGAGAGTGTTTTATTTATACAAGGTACCTATTTTCCAAGTTTTCACCAAGGTACTTGCCCAAAGTGCCACCGAAGTGGTTTTCACTAGAGGACTATTTTTTATCTTTACTATTTTGTAATCCTTTTTTCTAATTTTTTTGGATTTTTATATTTTGTAATTTTTTGTATTTTTGGTTTTACCCTTAAGAAATCAGGCATAATTTTTTTTGAGATGGGAGCTATTCATGAGCTCCTGTAGAGGTTCATCTTCAGGAATTGATAGCTGATATGCTCCTGAATTGTAGCTTGCTGTGATGATAAATGGTCCCAACCAATTGAGTTCAAACTTGCCCTTGCTATCTGGATTTGAAACATTTTTTTGATTCTCCTTTAGTACTAGCTCGTCGACCTAGAAGGTCCACCTCCTGATCTTTTTATTGTAGCTTCACTTGAGATGGTTCTAATAGACTTGCACATGATTAAAGGCATCTATATGCCACTCATCCAGTAGTTCCAGCTCATTCAATCGTGACACCCGATATTCTTCATCTGTGATGAGATTCTACAATGATATTCTCAAGGATGGGAGCTCTATCTCAATGGGGAGTATGGCTTTTGGTTCGTAGACTAGGGAGAAGGGGGTGGCACCTGTTGGTGTGTGGATACTTGTTCGGTAGGCCATAGGGATGGATTGAGCTATAAATTCCAGTCATGACCAACATCATTGACTATTTTCTTGAGGATTTTTCAGGATGGTCTTATTGCTAGATTCTGCTTGGCCATTTCCTTGGGGATAATATGGAGTGGAAAAGTGATGTTCGATATTGAAACTTTGGCATAGGTCATGAACATCCTAATTTTTGAAAGGTGTCCCATTATCTGAGACAATGGCTTGAGGGACACCGTATCGGAAAATAAGGTAATTTAGGATGAACTTGGATATTTGCTTTCCTATGATGTAGGTCATGGAAATGGCCTCTACCCACTTTGTGAAATACTCCGTGGTGGTGATGATAAAATTATGCCCACTGGATGAGGTGGGGGTAATTTCACCAATGAGATTGAGCCCCCATTGTGAAAAGGCCAAGGTGTGATAATTGGGTTAAGCTCTTGAGCTAGTGCATGGATGAGGTCCCCATGCTGCTATCACTGCAAACACCTTTTGACATAATCATGTGCTTCTCTTTCCATTGTAGGCCAATAGTACCCCATCCTTAGCAGTTTCGTAGCCAAAGTCATACTGCTTGAATGTGAACGACAAGTGCCGTTATGTACCTTGGTTAAAGTAGTCAAGGCTTCCTCAGTGTTTAGGAAACGTAAAAGGGTCCTTTCAATGCTTCTACAAAACAAGGTATCTCCTAGGATGACAAAATGAGATGATTTTTTGACAAAGGCTCTTTTGAGGTTCGGGGTTATGTCGATGGGGAGGACTCCTATTCTCAGGTAAGTGTATATATCATGGTACCAGGGATCACCAGGGCCAATGATTTCACACACAAATTTGGACTCTGGTACTTCGAATGCTGGTATGAGAAGTTTCTCTATGAGGAATTCTTGCTTTGGGACATTATGCGGGATCTCTAGGAGTGATCTGATCATAGCCATTGCATCCACTTATTTGTTATTTAATTTTGGTAGATGTTCAAATGTGATATCAATGAATAAATCCTTAAGGCTTTCCACCAACTTCTTGTATGGAGTCAACTTGTCATCCTTTGTTTGATATTCATTATTTACTTGGTTGATTATGAGCTCCGAGTCTTTGTAGACCTTAAGTGCCATGATCTACCACTACACTGCAATTCTCAGCCCTATGACAAGTGCCTCGTATTCCATGATGTTGTTTATGAATGAGAATGATAGCTTGTATGATTTAGGTATGCAATCCCCTTGCGGAGTGATGAAGAAGATTCTAGCTCCTGACCCGTGTTGTGTGTAGGACCCATCAAAGTATATTTTCCAGTGATCTTCTCACTAAGGTTGAAGATTGATTCATCAGGGAACTCTAAAACAAGTGGATTTTCTGCATATATTAATGCTTTTACCAGTTTATCTATGATTTCTTGTCCTTTAATAGCCTTGCATTCTACATACTCAATGTCATGCTTTGTCAAAATCATAACCCACTTCGTCGTTCATCCTATGAGAGTTTCTTTGGAAAGTAGATACTTGAGCAGGTCTATTTTTGCAATGAGCTTGATTTGATGTGCTAGCATGTAATGTCTAAATTTTTCTGCTACAAACATGACTGCTAGACAAGATTTCTCAATGGGTGTGTAGTTAAGCTCATGTCCCACCATGGTCCTACTGATGTAGTAAATAAATCTCTTTCCATTTTCATCATGTTGTGCTAAGAGAGCATCAAGGGCTGTTGCTGTTGCTAATATATATATATAAGATCAAGGGTTTGCCTAGAATTGGTGGTATAAGGGCTGGTGGTGTGAGCAAGTACTCCTTGCTCTTTTTGAACACCTGGTCACATTTCTCATCCCATTTGTATGCTACCAACTTATGGAGTAGATGAGAATATGGGATTTCCTTGTCTGCTAGTTGTGCTATGAATCGACAGATGGACTGGAGTCTTCCTTGTAGGCCTCTTAGCTATTTCAATGTCTTTGGTGCCTCCATTTCAAGGATTTATTTGACTTTGGTAGGGTCTACCCCAATTTCTCTCATGGATATGATGTAACTTAGGAGATTTCCCTATTGTACCCGAAGACACACTTCTTTTGATTAAGTCAGACCTTGTACTTTTCTAGTCTATCAAAAATAGAGCTTAGAGTTGATATATGATCTCATATTTTTCTTGACTGGGCTAGTATGTCATCCACATAATATTCTATAGTTTTGTGAATCATGTCATGGAATATCAATGCCATGGCCCTTTGATAGGTAGCTCTTGCATTCTTCAACTCAAATGGCATCATGTTCCAATAATATGTCCCCCATGGGCAAGTGAACGTTGTTTTGTGTTGGTCTTCTTTAGCTATCATGATATGATTATATCATGAGAATCCATCCATTAGTGATAACATCTAATGTCCTATCATCATTTCCATGATCATATCAATGTTTGGAAGTGGAAAATCATCTTTGGAATATGCTTTGTTCAAATCTCTAAAATTCGTGCAGATGCGAATACCCCTAGTGGGCTTTGAAATAGGTACAAGGTTTGAAACCCACTTTGGATAATCGATCAACCATATGAACCCTACATCTAGGAGCTTCTATAATTCCATTTTGACTAACAATGCTATCTAGGGATGCATTTTCCTTAGCTTTTGTCTCACTGGATTTGCTTTGGGATATATAGCTAAGTGATGAACCACAACCTCTGGGTCAAGCCCAGGCATGTCAACAAAGGTCCATACAAATTTTATCTTTCTTTCCTTTAGGAATGCAACTAGGAGTTCCTTTTCTTCTGTGAGAAGTGACTCGACATAGAATGTTATGTGTGGTAATTCTCCTTTTCCCAAATTAATTGGATTGTACTGTTCTGCCAGAACCGCCGACTTCTCCTGATGAATGGAACTGAGAGGAAGATTGAATCCTTCATCCTCTGATGCCTCAGAGAGGTTTTCACCATTGGATGCATCCTTTATTTTTACTATTTTTGAGTTAGAGAATGCCACAGTGTGGTTTTCATGCAAAGACCTAGAGATTATTCTCAAATTTGCACTTTTGTGATTGAAGGATTCAATCATTTCCTCGTAATAGGCTTGTGTATCTAGTATAATTTTGAACCCAAATTTGTGATCTCTATATGGTACCGTATCTCGCAATCCCATGAGTTCCAAGAGCACCTCATCATTTTTGAATGTGTCTAGAATTGGTGGTCCTCGTTGGTTGTAATCGATGAGTTGGGGATAGACTAGGTTTATTGCATGGGTTTGATGGTCTGACTCAGAAGACAAGGTGATAATCATGAATAAGGAGGAATATTTGAAAAACATAGGCAAGTCAGTTATGGGATCCTCATCACTATTGCACACATTAGTTATGTCAAACGTAAAGTTGTCTATGACACGACCCGTGGATACAAGTAACTGAAGGGTGACTATTGATAGAGGGGGAGCTTTGACCTTTTTAATCGAGGAACCTCTACCAAGTATGGTCACCTTCGGAGGGGTATATCCGAGGCCAAGATTTTTCATACACATCTTAGGAATGAGAGGCAATAGAAGACCATTGTCATTTTGTCCAAGCTTCTTGTTTCTGTTATAGCCCATACCAAGCATCATTTGTAATCCTTTTCTACTTTCATCCATGGGAAGATTAGGCACATGCCTTTCATCTTGGTATAGCAAGTTTGATATGTCTCTTTCATCTACTATTTCCCTACTTAGATCCCCCTAACATCTAAATCTAGAAGGATTTGCCTTGAAAGTTTGGGATGAGGTTTCAGTTGGTTGGGGTTGTCTATGTGACCTAGGAGATTGAGGTAATTCTCTTAGTACAAAGGTACTTTTCTTCATTTTTTAGTCCCCACACTCGTTGTCTTGGATAATGAACTTGATTTTTGATACATCAGGAATGACAGGTGTCTTTGTCCTAGAAGTGGAGGCAATGGTAGTTGGGTATACATACAGAGTTGAAGGTCCTTCATCATTATTTGGGACTTGGGAGATTTTATAGTATTTTGCTTCCAAGTTTTTGCAGTAAGAAAAGGGCTCCAGATCACTATAGATTGTGACCTCTTGATGTTGATATGAGAATTTGATGCAATGATGGAAGGTTGATGCAACTACTTGCATCCCATGGATCCATGGACACCCCAGGAGGATATTATAAGGTAAATTAAGGTCCAGGACCTAGTAGGTGGTTTCCATAATGGCTGGCCCTACTTGAATAGGGAGTTGGATAGTGCCCTGAGACACTTTTTCTTGGTCATCATAAGCTCTGATCGTGATGCCTTTTCCTTTTTCAATGGAGTCCTTGGAGAATCCCAGGTTCTTTATGAGCTTGAGAGAATAGATGTTTAGACCTACACCACCATCCACCAAAACCCTTTTGACTTTGTTTTTATGAACCAAGACTTCAAGGTGGAGTGCACAATTATGAGATGGTTGGGTGGGGAAGTCCTGATAAGAAAATGTGAGGAAATTTAAGGTGGTAATGCTTTCGACCATAGCTTGGAATTATTCAGTATCAAGATTGGAAGAGATGGTAGATGAAGCCAATGCTTCCTCAAGGATTTATCTATGGGTAGATAAGATCTTCAGTAACTCCATGATGGAGATCTGAGTAGGAGTTCTTTTCAGCTGGTCCAAGACATTATAGCCATTAGGAGCAGATTTCAGATTTGAGGTGGATACCCTAGGTGGCTGTGATGACCCAACAATGGTGACTTTTCTGCCGTGTGTGGTGACTCCATAATTAGATTTGCCTCCCTTGATGTTAACAACAATGACCCATTATCTAGGGATGTGACAACATGGTTGTACACATGGTTCACATTGGCATACTTTTTTTTTCCTTTGTTATGATCCAACATTAGATTCATGTATATCTTAAGTTCTTGATTTCTAGCTAGCTGTTCCACATTTATGATCTTGTCATCAATGAGGTCTTGGATTAGATTTTTCAGCTTCATGCAATTGGCTATTGTGTGCCCCTTGATTTTATGAAAATCACAAAGGTGGTTTTCATTTTACCATGGTGGTTTCACTTAGGGCTCTTGATAATATCATAAGTGGGGATTTTAATGAAATTCTCGTTTACCAATTTCTTCACAATGGATTCGATTGATTCCCCAAGGGCTGTAAACTTTCTCTTGGGGGGATATTTGTTTCATGAAGGTGGTCCCCCTTGATTATTTAGATTGTTGATTTGATTATTGGGTGGTTGTTGTGATATCACATTGGTTTGCGTGTTGTTGCGATTGTTGTTTTGTGATTGTTGATATGTTTGGGTGTTCTATTTTGGCACATTGATTATGACCTTGACATCAACCACACCGTCATTAGTGACATTCCTATTTTTCACCCATGTTTGAGATTTTTTGTTATAGCTAGTGGAAAGGCAGCTGTATTGATGTTCTAGATATTTGGGTGTCCCCCCTTGTGCAATAAGGGCTTGTTCAATGTTGAGAACCTTGGGGATCAATTGGTTGTAAGTAGTGATGCACTGCATTTTTAGATGAAATGCCAAGGTTTTCTCAAGAATGGAAATGATGGTGCAAATTTATTGGTCTTCTGACATGGCCCACTTGCTCCTATTGGCCTTGGATCAACATCATTGTAGGAAGTGAATGATTCCCCCTTACCTTGTTTGAGCACAAATAGTTCCTCTAGGCTAACATCCATGCTAATGTTGAATACGTAGTTCTTTATGAAATCGCATACGATCTCTTGGAACCTTTTGATGCCAGTAGGTAGGCGAGAGAACCACTCCATGGTAGGACTAACCAAACTTCAAGGAAATAGGTGCATCAAATATGTATCATCATATGCGACCTCCATTTAATGTACTTCGAATTCCCTGATGTGATGTTCAGGGTTTCTGATCCCACGATATTTGTCAAATTTAGGGATTTCAAATCCCTTTGGGAATGGTACCATAGCTAGGCTCCTATTGAAAGGATAAGGGCACAAATTGCTTGGTGTCTTTGTTGTTTTCCCTGATTGGAGATCGAGCACTTGCTATGAGAGCAATTTGATTTGTGCTTTACGTCATCTTATGGATTAGGGGTGGGGTGAATTTGTTCTGAAGTGGTTGAGGTGTTTGAGTGATGGGTGGAGCATTAGGTATGTTGGTGGGAGTTTGTTGCAATCTCTGCTATGTGATTAGGGCTTGTTGATATGCCTACATTTTCTATTGTGCCGAAAACGCTTATTGTTGGTCTTGTTACTATTGTGCCAATAACACTTGTTGTTGGTCTTGCTACTGCTATACCAACAAAGCTTGTTGTTGAGCCAGTAATTGGGCCGCTTCCTTTTGTGCTTGATACTGCTGTAAGGCTTGTTGATATGCTTATTGTTGAGCCATCTATAGTTGTGCTTGGTATTGAGCTTGGACTTGCACTTGCTGAGCTTGATATTGGGCTTGAGCTTGAGCCTATGCTTGTTGGGTTGCTTGTGCAGCCTGGGTAGTTTATGTTGCTTGAGTTTCTTGCGCAAATTGGGTAGCTCGAGTGGCTTACTATTGTTGCAGTAAAGCTTGAGCTTGGGCAACTTGTTGTGTTTGTTGTGCCACTAATTGTGCTTGCACTTGTTGGGTAGCTAGCTGTGCAGCTTGTTGATTTTGAATTTGCTGAAGTGCCTTTTGATAGGAGGCTTGTTGAGCTACTTGCAACGTGATGCTAAATGAGTTTATCATGTTGGGTTTCAATGGTGGAGGTGGTGGATTAGGAACAGTGTTTTCTATTGTGATGAGAGGTATCATTGTATTGATAATTGAGGTTTGTGTGATGGATGGTGTGATTGATATGCTTGGCCCATGGGAGATCATGTTTTGAGACACTTGGGGGATGGTAGATGATGTTTTGATTGCTAAGGCTGATCGAAGGGTTGCCACCTATTGTTGCAATATCAATGGAAAGATAGGAGGATTTGGTATGATGATTTGATTTATGATTGGAGGGTTGTTTAGATTTTTTTGATTGATGGTTGGTAAGGAGGGAAGGCCCAAACCGAGGGGTGGTGTGGATGTTAATGGTTTCGATGGAAGTGGTGGAAAAATGGGTGGTGTATTCCCATGGAAAAATGATGATGATGATGATGACGGTTCGAAGATTCCCCCTGGTCCAAATAATCCACCTTCTTCTTGTGAGGTCATGGGGAGAGAGGTTTGTGTGTTGAGAGGATATGCCAGTGTTACATGAAAAGAGGCTCGATTGGGGGGATCATGAAATGTGAGCAGAATGTATGAGTGTAATGGATTCAACGGGATGGGTTGACCCAATATGGTATTTGCATCCAAATCTTAGTTGTTCACAAGGGAATGTTTTTGAAGTGCATGAAGCAATGAGCTTCCCTTGTTGACAATTGGTTGATTTGGTGCAATAGATGATGTTATTTGTGGGATGCTTTGAGTGATGCTTTGAAATGGAGGTGTGGGTGAGATTGGGGGCATGGTCCCAAGAGGCTTCTCCACAATAGTGCTTACATTATAATCAGAATGGAGTTCAGCCCCTTCTTTTTCCAATTCAAGCATGTATTGGGAGGGATTGAGCCTCATCATGGTATTGACAATTTTGTGAGTTTTGAGATTTTGAACCATTTCAAGGATTTCATCTTGTGTTATATCTAAGACATTATTGGTGATGTCTTCCACTTGACCTTCCTCTTGAGAATTTTGTGATGATATAGGAAGATTGGTTAGGGGATTTCTTGATCCAATGGGATTCATTTTGGGAGTGGTTTGGATTAAGTCACTCAAAGTTGATGTTTCTTTGTTGGTTTCCATGTTCTTCTTGTGTTGCGATATAGTTTGCACCATAAAGTAGGGATCACTTTTCAAGAATGTGTGAGATGAACCTCTAATTCTTTAGATTGATCTAACTTTAGGCACAAAAGAGAAAATATAGGATGATTAAGGATCAACGTGTGATGATAGGATAAATGGAAGATGGATGATGTGAATGATTGAACTCTTGAGAAATCTTTGAAGGAGATACTAGACTTTGGGACTTTTTTTCTTAGATTTTGATTTGATTTGATTTGGTTTGATTTGATTTTGGCTTGATTGGATTTGGTTTGGATAGTGAACTCATAAACTCTAAGAGGTTGGATGTTTTCCTAGAGTATACTTGTACACAAGATGATAATTTGACTAAGTGTGTAAAGAAGGATTCATCTATACACCCCTAGCTAAACAAGATGATTTTGGGTTTGAATTTGCTTTTTTGGATTTTGGATAATGAACTTATAAACCCCAAGATGTTGGATGTTATCAAGGAGTAGAATTGTTCACAAGGTTTGATAATTTGACTAAACATGTGGAGAAGGATTCATCTACACACATCTAATCAAACAAGACAATTTGGATTTGCCAAAAGTCTTGCATGAACGCTTTTTTTTCAAGATTTCTGATGAGCCTAGTTTTTGGTCCAATTTTGGATAGAATCTATAGTTTATTTCCTAAATTTGACATGGAATTTGATATTAAATGTTGATATTTTTATAGAGTTTCCCTCAAACCATAGACATTGGGTTTAATTCTATTTCTGCCAGTTTTAATGACATTAGCCTATTATGTGGACTATTTTTATTAATTTTGCATGTGGTTAATGAATGTTATTTAAGGTGGTTATAGATGTGCAAGTATTATGTGTACTAAAATTTACATGCAAATATACTTGAGGATACTAAATTGAGAAATACATCCGCCAGCTGGTCATGCATAGGAATCATTCGAGGGTCAACTAAAGGATGACAGAAGAAGATTCCCCATGTTAGCCACATGTAACCAACTTGTATTGTTATTTCATGATGTTGAGAAGATGCGGGCACTATTGCAACATTGAGTCTGTGTTTGGAAATGCTTGTCTGATCGGATTCCCTACATGTGTAACTCCCCTTCTATTTATTTTCTTTGTTTTCCCTAAATGGCATCCTCTCAGTTAGTGGGAGTTGACTGCCTTGTTTAGTTGATAGTCTAAATAAGGTTTAGATCCTCCTTCTTTGGGGGGTTGGTGAGTTATTGATGTTGTACGATATGATAATATACTATCATATCCAGACAAGCTACTCTTTTGTACTTGCATTTCCCAATGAATAAGATGAAATTATGAGTTGAGCATTTGAGTTTATATTAGTTTTAGAGGATACTCATCCAAGGGGGCCCACTTGGTGAGTAATTCATCCTTTAGTTTAGCTAGTTTAGTTATTAGTTTATGTTTAGTACTTAGTTAAGAATCTATCACTGTTCTTGCAGCCACTAGAATTTCATTCTGTGACTGTTCCTGTAACCAAAGCAGACATAGTAGTTTCCTATTTGTTGCTCAGATTTTCATTCCTATCATGCATGTTCAACTTAGTTTAATTGTTGAGTGATGTTCAACATTTACTTTGTTCCTTTCCATGTAATTTACTTTCAATATTGAATCTTTCTTAGCTGTAGAATGAAGATGACTAATTTGAGTTCCTAGTGCACATACTATGCTGACCCATTTCAAGTTCACATCCCTAGGTTGACAATTTAAATGCACCTTCATGATGGTTAAAATGGCTATTCAGGTTAGATGTCCAATCTCTGAATCACGACTGTAAAGGCTTAGTTATTAAATCATTGTAGGAGGCCGATAATTTCCAAGAGTTTTTGGTGAGATGATTTTTGATTAATGTTTGAGGGATGGATGAGAGTGATTGGTTTGATCCTAAATGAACCTAGAAAGACCTTTTTTTACAAGACCTCAGTGTTGAAGAACATTCCTATACTTCCTATGTGATAAATGCAATTTTTTGAAAGAGACTTGGATTTTGTTGGTAATAAAATTCATACAAATTAGGATTGTTCTTTGATGCACGTTTGTAAAAGTTGAAGGTCAACCTTTCTCTAAATTCGCAAAGTATAGACAAACGTTTCTTGTGATATTTTTGACTAAGACCTTTGGACTTTGGTTTTTGGATTTTGATCTTTTGAGAAATCATTTGGAAGAGCACATGTGTGGGGTTCAATTATTTATTAACTTTTCTTAATGAATTCCTTTTATCACAAACAATTCTTGATTAGGTTTTTCAAACTAGATGTCTAATTTCCTAACTTCTTCTCATCCCACAAAGTCCATTATGTGGGAATCAAGGAGATTAAGGCAATAGTTTCTTAATGTTGAATTTAGTGAAAAGAAATTATGATATAAATCCAAATGCTTAGAAGCCTCTAAGGATGAAATCCCTAGGGAAAGCAAGAGCACTTGGATTTGTTAAAGGTATTTGTTCCTTCTAAAGGGTTTGGAATTTTGAGGATTTGGTGGATGTTTTTTTTCAAGCGTTTTAGATGTAAGCAAAGTATTTTGATTTCAAAGTGATGCACAATCCTAGGATAAAATGATACAATATTTGTTGAGTTCCCACTTGGATAAATCCAGCTACGCTTACCCTTAGCGGATGGTTAGATGCTTGACCAAATTGGCTTCCCTCCATGACACACACTTCTTAGGTTAGCCAAGCTTCAACACCCATGAAACTCCCATGGCATACTTCTTATCTCTACCAAGAGTCGTAAAAAATGTGGGATGACTTCAAAATGACTATTCTTGCATCAACAAATAGATTTAAAGATTTGGGCCTTCTAAACAAAGGGTTTTAATATAGGCATTCCATTCATGGGGGATCATCTATTCGGCAAGAGATCATTGCTTTCCTTCTTGTCAAAACAATCCTCATGATACTTGAACTTTCCTCAAGTACCCATACTTATATACCGGTTGGAAGTTGCTTGGTTTTAGCGTGTTACCGGTTGGGTCATTCCCTGGGGTGATTAATTTTTCCCACCAGGAAGACCCTCTAAGGATAAACAAAAGAAAGTAAGCACATCCATATTTTGATCAATCTTTGTTGAGAAACAAAGAGAGAACACTCGCAATATACTCCACTCACACTAGCAAGATTTTGTTCAATTTTAGGAACCCAAATTGAAATGTAAAGGTAATCACTTATAAAACTCAATATCACAAAAAGCCTTTTGATTCTCAAGATTTCTATGAGGCGCGAGAGAAGCACATACACCTTTTTAAATGATATTACTTTGGATTAGGGATTACAAAACATAAAAGTAACATGTTCATTTTTATCCTTCAAAAACAAGAATATGAATTATTTTTAAGCACCAATTTTGAAGTGTGTGATTTGTTTTTTCAATTGTTAAGTCCAAAAAAAAATCTAGTAAGTTGCTTATGGTTCTTTTTAATCCCTTTATTTTGTTCTTTTTAAAGCCCAAATGAAAATTATTGAGTCCTAAAAAGCATGAAGATGACAAGTCCTTAGAAAAGGGATTATAATTTCTCCCCAAAGTGTTTAAAAACACTTGATACTATGAAATGATGATGCCATAGATAATTCTTTGTCTTTGTTTCCTTCCTTCACTTTTGATCAAGCCAACCTACAAAAACTTGTTAATATTATAGAAACAAAGGCCAAAAACTAGTTAGAAGTCAAAAGCAATCAAAATGAAAAAGCACATGTTGAAATTAATTTGAAAACTGCCTTTTACCCAACTCTAGTGGCGTAGTCTGCAACTATGACGCAGTTTAAGGAAGTTAGTGGCACTATATAGCACCGTTGGGGACTGACAGTGGCAGACTGTGCAAAACCAGGGAGCGCAAATGCGACACTATTTTGGCAGCAATGAACTTTGGAGTTTGAAATTCAAGTTTCTTTGGTGGGAGTGACTCAACGACGCAATTTGGAGTTTGCTAGCATCACTATATGGCGCCGCTAGATTGATAGTGGCGGAGTTTGATAGCCAGCGGAATTTTTTTTTGTAGACACAAAAAAATTCAAAACCTACATAATTTTTCAAAAAAACGTGTTAGATTGTTCAGATTCTCCCTCCTTCTAGTGCCAAAATGTGAATGGTGATCCTAGAGTTGCACAAACACATAATTAGTTCAATATGAAAGTTAGAAACATCATTCCCCATGAAATTAATTTGAAGCATAAAAACAAGAAACATAGTGAAGAACATAATGAAAAAGATATTAAATCCTATTTAAATGCTCAAACTCTCAATCCCATGGGGGAATTGGTGCCATTTTGATGTGGAAAATGACCCTTTTCCAATTCCTTGCAAGCTTGATGATCAATGGTGAAGATTTGATGCTCCTTGATGAAATTTCTTCATAACCTAGCTATGATAATATAAAAATGGATGAAAATGGATAGAAATTTCTCAAAACTCAAAGATAATAATATTACATGAAGTTGTGGATCCAAAATTCAAATGAGAGCCTCCTATAAATAGGAAATAATGATGGAGAAAGAGGAAAAAGGGATGAATGTGGGATAAAAGACCAACCAATAAGAAGAGGCCACATTTCCACATGTGAGTGGAGGAGGAATGAGCACATTTTGATGAATGTGCAAATAAATGTGGTTAGGTGGAATTTAAAAATGTTGAAATGACAAGTTGGAGGGAGAAAAAATTGGAGTAAATGCCACTTGGCTCAAGGAAAATGACATGTAAGAGGCCTTTAATGCCTTGTTGGATGTACTCAACCCTTTTGGAGGGATTTTTGAATTTGAGGAATATTCCCTCTTTGATGCCATGTTGAGAGAAAATAGAAGAATTTATAAATCAATTAAATTGATTTACTTGTGCAAGTTGCAAAAGATAGATGATTTGATAGATTAGGATTAAGATTAATCAAGATTTGATTAATTTCAAAGGAGATTATCTGATGTGACAACATGATTTATATTTTTGGATTAATTTAAATAAAAGTTGAGAGGAATATAAATTTAGACTTAATTAAATAAAATTTAATTTATCTAATTAAAGGGAATGGTGTTAGTTTTAAATCAAATAAAGATGAATTTAGAGATTAATTAAATAAAATGAAATATTTAATTAAAAGAGGGATTATAGGATTAACTAAACAAAATAATTTATTTAATTAATAAAAGATAATGACTTAATCAGATAAATTTGATTTATTTAATTAAGAGAGGAAATATGATGAATTTAATCAAATAAATATTATTTAATTAAATGACTAGTAGAGGAGATGATTTAGGATGAACTAGTGTTAGTAAGATCAAGATCAAGTGTATAGGATCAATCTGTATATTTTCGATGTCTACAGTTATCAAATAGGTCATTGACATCAAGGGGAAAGTCATCTAAGGTAGTATCACACAATGTAGGTGACTAAGAGGAAGCCTCAACTTGTTTAGCAGCAATACCTTTGCCAATAAGTGTGACCTTGGTAGTGGTACAACCTAAGCCAAAAAATGTTAGTCATTTTTCAGGAACTATGGGTTCTAGTAAACCATTGTCATTCTATCCTAGCTTCTCATTCTTGTTATACCCCATGATTTTCATTAGCTGTAGACCTTTTTTGTTATCTTCCATGGGAAGAATAGGAATAGGTCGTTCATATTGATAGAGGAGTTTAGAGATATCCTTATCATGATCATCGTCTTGATTCAAATCTCCTCATTTGGTGAAGGTAGTAGCTGCCATTTTGATAATTTTTGGTTGTTTGGTGCTAGATGTTGGTTTCCTGTGTGTTTAAAGAGAAATTGGTAACTCTCCTAAGACAAAAGTGTCTTTAAATATTTTTTAGCTTCCAAAATCATCATCTTGGATTACTGCTTTAACATCGGGTATGATTTTTACAACAGGTTCTTGTGATGTTGAGGTAGAGGCTAAAGATGATGGGTCAAAAAATGAGCTTGATGGTGTAGGTCCTTCATCATTTTTAGGTATTTGCAAGATCTTATAAAAATTTTCTTCAAGGCTCTTGCAATAGTAGAAAGGCTCAGGATCTCCATGGATAGTGATTTCTTTGCCCTTGAAAGGAAACTTCACACATTGATGGTAGGTTGAGGCTACGAATTTCAAAGCATGGATCAAAGGTCAACCAAGTAGAATGTTATAAGGAAGATCAAGATCAAGTACTTGGCATGTAGTCTCTGCAATAAGAGGTCCCACTTTGATAGGGAGTGCTATGATTCCTTGTGATACCCGTTCTTGGTCGTCGTATGCTCTGATGGTGGCACTCTTTGTCTTCTCAATAGTATCTTCTGAATAGCCTAGATGCTTGATCAACTGTAGGGTAAAAATGTTTAGACCAACACCTCCATCTACCAAGACTCTTTTGACCTTGTTTTTATGAATGAAAAATTCATGGTGTAAAGCATGGTTATGAGATGGTTGTGATGGTGAATCTTGTTCAGAGAAGGTGAGAAGACGGCTAGCGATATGCCCTACCATAGCTTGAAACTAATTAGAATCAATGTTCTCGGGAACAGAGGACTCAGACAAGGATTTTTCTAGTATTTCTCTATGTCCAAGAGATAATTTTAGGAGTTCCAAAATTGATATTTGAGTGAGGGTTTGTTTAAGCTGATCTACAAGATTATACTTGCTAGGATTAGATGCAGGCAAAGTGGGCTGTGTCCTAGATTGAGCTGAGATAGCTCCTTGAATGGTTATTTTACCATGTCGTATGGTGACTCCACATTCTATACTAGCTCCTTTGATGGTCACAACAATGATAACACTATCATAGGCAACAACTGCATTGGAATAAGTATGCTAAACATTGGTGTAATCCTTAGCTTTACCATTATTGTTAGCTTTGTTATGATCAGGTGTAGGATTCTTGTATATCTTGAGATCTTGGTTTCCAACGGGTACCTCAACAGATATGGTATCATTCTCTATGAGATCTTGGATGATATTATTAAGTTTCATGCAATTTGTTGTTTTATGTCCTTTGATTTTATGAAAGTCACAAAGATCACACTCATTTCACCATGATGGATTTTCTTAGGGTTTTTGGTAGTTTTCAAAGTTAGGAAGTGTTATCAAATTTGACTCTACCAATTTCTTCATGATCGTTTTGATAGGTTCCAATAATTATGTGTACTTGCATTTGGGATAGTTTTTCTTGTTACCAGTTTGCCTTGGTTGCATGTTGTTATTGATCTGATTGTTCTAAGGTGGTATCATTTGTTGCACAACTGGTTGCATATTAGCAACTTGATTATCGTTGGGTCTAGGGGCCTTAGTATGACCTTAGCATCCACTAGACCATCATTTGTTACATTTTTATTTTTATCCCATACATAAGGTTTCTCATTTGAACTACTTGAAGGATGGTTTTCTTTGTAAGATTGAGTATTTCCTTATGAGATTAAGGATCTTTCAATGTTAAGGGCTCTTGGAACAAGCTCATCATAGGATGTGATGAATTACATTTTAAAGTGGAATGATAGATTCAGATTAAGGTTGGATATAATGATTCCCACTTGTTGTTCATCAAGAAGAGGCCACTTGCTTTTACTAGCTCTTTGTCTCCATCGTTGTAAGAAATTTGTGAAGGTTTCCCCTGGATTTTGTTTGAGAGTGTACAACTCTTCTAGACTAATGTCCATGTCAAGATTGAAGGAGAAGTGATCAATGAATTTGTCAGTGATTTCTTAAAAATTTTTGATACCAAGAGGTAAATGAGAAAACCAATCCATAGTAGCGCTTGTTAAACTTCAAGGGAAGAGGCACATTATATATGAATCATTGTAAGCCACTTCCATACACATGACATTTAATTCTTTGATGTGGTCCACAGGACTTCCTCTCCCTCAGTATTTTTTGAAATTTGAGGATTTCAAAACAAGGGGGAATGGTATCATTGTTATGTTTCGATTAAATGGGTAAGGACACAAGTTTTGTGTATGAGGTTTCTTTGTCTTGCCCATGTGAAGGTCCTGCATTTCTTGTGAGAGTGATTTTAATTGTGAAGCTAGATCATCTTGCAGATTGGGTGGAGGACATATGGTGGGATGAGAGATGAGTTATATGGGGTGTATGAAGGTGTAAGATTCTATGAAAGTGATGAATATGTTCCTGATGTGTTTTAATTTATGAAGTTTGTATGAGGAAAATAGGAACCTTGTTGCTGTTGTTGGGAATACTGTTGAGCTAGTAAGGCTTGTTGTTGAGCTTGTTGTTGGGCTTGATGTTGTTGCTGTGCTGCTAAGGTGCTTGATAGGCTTGCTATTGTTACTATTGTTTCTATGCGGCTTGTTGTGCTGCTAAATCTACTTGCTGGGCAATGGTCGCTTGTTGTTGTTGTTGTTGTTGTGCTAAGGCTGCTTGCTTAGCTTGATGTTGTTGTTGAGCTAAGGCTTATTGTTGAGCTTGATGTTGTTGTTGTGCTAAGGCTGCTTGTTGTGCTAACATTTCTTGATTTCATTTTTGTTGTTGTATGACTTGTTGGTAAGTTTGTTGTGCTTTCTCTAAGGCTGAGGCATGTGCTTGCAATGTGGGATTAGGTGGTTGTTGAGACATCTATGAAGGATTAGGTATATTTATGTTTTGAGTGGTTAGTGGATTGGTAGTGAAAGGTGGAGGATTCCCTTGGTTTAACATTCCTTGCAATATGGTAGAATGAGGTGGAGGAATGTATGTTTGATATCCTAATTGATTTGGTATAGAAAAGGGAGCTATTGAAAAAGATGATGTCATTAAATTTTATAATGGAAATGACACACTAGGACCTTGAGTCCATTGATTGAAAAGATTCCCTTGTCCTATGTTTGAAGGATTTCCTTGTGCAAAAGATGTAAACAAAGGATTCGTGATCAAGGTACTCCCAGGATTGATAGAACTTGTAACCAAGGGATTTATTTGAGGTGGATTGATAGGAGATGATGTGGTAATGGTAGATGGAATGGATGAACCCACCAGAGGGTTAGATAAAGACATCCCTAGTTGCATTGATGGTTGATTTTGTGATATAGTATTGACATACCCTTGTGTGTTGTTTTGATTTTTTTGGTCTGTACCACTTTGCGTGATGGTAGGCACACTTGTGGTGCTCAAAGGAGTGGATGAAGAAGGGTGTCCCTGAAATGTTGAAGTGGTGGTGGAATAGTGAAGTTCAAGAGAAGTGTGTAGCTATTTTAGATCCTCAAGAATAGGAGGAGCACTAAAGGGAGGTGTCTAAATGGTGGTGGGAGGTGGAGGATTGGTTTCAAGAGTACCCACAAGTGTATTACTTTTGAATGGTAAGGTGTGACCAAAATATTTAGCAAGGCTAGTTGCAAGAATAGGTATGTACGTTTTACTTAGCCCTTGTGATGGAGTTGTGAAATTTTGTGTGAAATCCTATGCTACAAATGTTGGGGAGATAGGAGCTACACTTTCAATAGATTAATGTTCTAAAATTTATTCTCTAGTGAGCTCAAACGGGTTTTTGGTGATGTCTTCAATTTCGTATAGTCCCGAAGGACATGATGGTTGTTGTGATGGTGTAACATGATTTATAGGATAAAATTCTAAAGGATTTGGATCACTTGAGGTAAATGTGACTTTGGTTTTCTCTATAATTCTCTTGTATTGTGATCTTGTTTTTACCATAAAGTTTGGGTCACTGATGGGAGAGTTGTGTTGAGATTTATAATGTTTGAACTCTCTAGTAGACTCAAATTTAGGTAAAATGGATGCTCTAAGTCTTTTTGGAGCAATGATGATGATGAGAAATGAAAAGATGGGTGATGTGGGAAGTGATCTTTGCAATCATTTTGGGACAACACTTTTGACTTAAGTTTGATGTTTTGGTGTTGGAATAAAGAATGATAATGAACTTAGAAATCTTTAGGGTAGACTTGTGACCTTCAAGATAAACTAGTTCAAAGATGATAACTATCTAAAATAAGTGTATGGAAAAGGATACATTTCACATACAAAAAAGCTAAGGTAGCAAGTTGGTTTGATGTTTTAAGTTCCAAAGTGTTGGTGTATTTGGTAATTTACAAAGATAGATGAGGTGAAGAATGAAATTTTGATGAAGGGGTGGATGAGATGTTTGACCCAATGTTGAATTAGAATGAACCTATGTTTTCCAAGATCATGGTAGTGAGAATGATGCTAGACCTCTAAAATTTTCAAATCCTAAAGACTCAATGATTTTTTTTAGAAAACTTTTGGATCTTCATAAAGTTGAATGTCTTGGCTTGTGAAGAATGTGTATAGGTCGGGATTTCTTATTATAGCATGTTCATAAAAGTTTATCACCAATATTTTTATGTTTTTGTAGAGTGCCTCAATGTGGTTGTTGATTGTGTTTTCACTACAATGTCTAAGTTTATGGTGATGACCCATTGACTTTCATTTGGGGATCTTTGCTTTGCATGAGATCATTTGGAAAAGTGGAATTTTGTTTTGATAAGACCAAGGTATTTTCCTTTATGGATGTGGATTGTATGAGAGAAGCTCAATATTGTGAAAAAGACCAGGGTTCTAACTCCAAAATAAAGCACATAATTTTGGAATATACCTTGAAGTGTGTCTATAAAAGTTTGCCACTATCTTGTTTCTATTCTTGTGAATTGTCAAAAGGCATTTTTTGAAAAATTTTGGTTTAAGATCCCGAGCTTAGAATGATGACCTGTAGATCTTGTCTTGGGGATTTTAATCTTGTGTGAAATCATTAAAGAAGAATAAGATAATTATTACTATGCGAGAGGTGGTAATATGGGCCTTCTAGCCAAAATATCTGCTCTTCGTTCTTCTTTATCCAAGATAGTTGCAACAATTCTCGATTGATTGGATGTTTCTTTAGTTTCAAAAGTAAAGGTTCTCAAACTGCTGATAATATCCATTTGTTCTACCTCAATGAAGTCAGATTTTGGCTAAATTATAGCACTTGGAAGATCAGGTTGTTCAACGGGATCAATCGGTCTCCAAATAGTCATGTGGGGTTCATTTCAATTTATCTTTTCTTAAATGAATGATTTTACCACAAACACTTGTCTTTTGATTATGTTTTCAAACTAGATGTTTATGTCAAAAACATCATAACGTTCACAATGTCCATTTTATGAAAATCATGAGATTAAAGCCACAATTACCTATGTTATCTTTGGTAAATATGGGTTTGAGATTAATGTCAAGATATTTAGAAATCACTAAGAATAAATCCTTAGGATAAGCAGTAATATCAAGGCTAACTCAAGAAGTCCATATTCAAGCCAAAGTGTTTGAAATTTTGGATAGTGAATGTTTATTTTTGGATCATTTTGAAATCAAGCAAAGTGTCAAATTGAATCACAAGCATTACAACCCTAGGATGGAAATGGCTATATTTGTTGTATTCCCACTTGGATTTCTCCAGCTATGATTATTTAGAGTGGATGATTAGAAGCTTGACCACACAAGCTCCCCCTTATAGTGTGCTTGCTTCTCGGGTCATCCAAGCTTCAAGTTCTCATAAATCTCCCATGAAATTTTTTTTATCTCTACTAAGAACCAAAAATATGTGGGACAACTTGAGAGGTCTGATCTCCTGACATCAACAAATATTATGAATTTTTGGCTACTACACAAGGGTTCATAATAAGGGCATTCAGTTTAGAGGAAACAATGATAAAATCCCTCAAGAGGTCTCCCAACCCTTAGAACAAGGGCTTTATGCATCATAAAGATACTGGGGGAGAGCTATCATGTATCACCTTGTTGATTGCAAACTTTCCTTGTAATCACAAATTTATATATCGGTTCAGAAGAGCCTGGCTTATGCTCGTTACCGCTTGGGTTGTTCACTTGGGGTAAGTAATTTTTCCCACCAAGGCAGGTCCTCTAAAGATCAACAATAGCGAGTAAGTACATTTTTATTTTGATAATCTTTGTTTGCATACACAAAGAGAGAACACACGCTATGCCTTTTCTCACACTAGCATGGTTGTTCAATTTTAAACCCAAATTGAAAGATGGAGGTGATTTTGTAACATGATAGAGAATTTTTATGTTTCTCAAGATTGCCAAATGGTGTGAGAGAATTGCACACACATTCACTAGCAAAGTTGAAAACCACAAAACAAAACAAATAGTTGTTAATTTTATCCCTCAAAGAAATAATGAATTAATTTTAAGCCCAATTGAAAGATGTGATGTGAGGGTTCATTTTATCCAACTTTGAATGTTCATTTTAAACCCAATGGAAAACTAATGCGTTTCCTAAACTAAAAGAAAAAAAGCATGAAATAGGGTTATAATTGCCCCAAAGCATTGAACGCTAGTTACAATTATAGAATGTTTTGATAGAAGGGAAGTTCTTCAATTTCGCTCCATGCCTTTAAACTTGCAAAACCCTATTAGTCTAACAGTGAAAACACCATCAAACATCGATCAATGATAAGATAATCAAAAGAAATTAAGTCACATGTCGAAAAACAAATGTGAAGTTCCTTATCCTGGTTGAGTGTCACTGCACACGATGGCCTCACAATTTGAAATTTGAGTGTCGGTTTGGAGAATTTGAGCATCACTTTGCAGAAAGACCAATGAGCATGATTGTGTCACCATTTTGATGGGCATCATTGTAAATGAATGCATCACGGTTTAGAATTTGAAAGCATCGGTATGGTGAAATTGAGCATTGTCATTTTTGTTTCCATGATACTTTAAATTTAAATAAGCGTCACTATATTTAAATTGACGTCGACCAATTAAATACGTGTCATTGTATCAAATTGATTGGGCATTGCTATATGGTGACACTATTGAAATAGTGTCACTATTTGTGTTTTGAGTGTTACTACAACCTATAAAACAACTTGAACATGGATTTCAAGCTAAAATATGGTTAAATGATTAGTTTTCCCTCCTATTGCCAGAATATCGATGCAAGGATACTGGTATGGGCCAAATTACGCTTGATCCATGAAGAATCGAAGCATAATGGATCCACGGGTACTCGAATCTCAACAAGATCAATCAATCAAAATTGAAAGTAAACATTTTGTCAGGAAACCTAACATGCCATATTTATAAAGGCTTTAAAGAAAACATCTACTCTAATCTATCAAAATTTATCCTATTATGGAATTGGTGTTGCATTGATGTGGAATGATGACCCTTTCCCAATCCCATGATAGTGAGCTTGTTTCAGTCGATTCTATGGAAGAGAATCAATGAAACCATGGTGTTTGGTGTACGGAAACCTAGATTATGCTAAAAATGAACTTGATGCAAGCTAGGTTACCATGATTTTATGCTATAAATGATCTTATTATGCAATTTCTAAGCTAATTCCAAGTTAAAACTATGCTAAAAGATGAAACCCTAATTAAGATGCAAGCTAAGATGGATGTATGAAAGCCATTAATGGATGCTCTAAGCTATTATGCAACTAAAATAAATTGAAAATAAGCTAAATGTGTAAAAATTGAGAGTATGGATGCAAGTAAGTTTAACAACATAAATTTTCTCTGAGTGATGGATCTATTTGTCTCCAAATAGTGACCTATTTATAGGAGAGCAAAAGAGGAATGGGTGGTTGAGATCAAAAATCTTAATCAATGATTGGGGATGAAAGGAAGAGGAGGCATGGATCAAGGATTCTCATCAATAGATGAGAGTGCAAGATCACATAGATCAAGGAAATAATCAAGGGTTCACATTTGCCTCAAACAAACACACTTTTGGCCTGCTCACACACGTCAAAGGTAACTTTCTTAGGAGGTTGAAGGGTTAACTTGCTTTTGAAGCAAAGTGAGTTGATTGGAGGAGAGGCAATATTCCTTAGAATATTGCTTTGGATGAGGAAAAAGATTAATTTACAAATTAAAACAAAGTTTTAATGGTGCAAAAGGATAAATAATATTATGTGGGAATATTCCCTTTGATTAGAGGAAAATTAGTTTAATTGTTAATTAAACAAGGTTTAATTTATGCAATTAGGGGATTGGAGGAATTAGAGATATTTGTTAAATTAGATGATTTAATAAATAGGGGAGGGGTGAAATGATATTTAATTAACTTAGGGTTATTTAATTAAATAAGATGACTTAAGAGATTAAATTAAATATTTTGATTTATTTAATTTAATGAGATGAAGTGTTAGTGTGAACAGAGGTGAATTAAACCGATTTAATTAATTAGGCCAATGGATGAAAATGATGTAATTAATTAATTTGGTTGGCTAATTGAATTAATTAAGCAAAGAGAGGATGGATAAAGAGGAAACGATGTTAATAAACCAATTTCAAGTGTATGACATTGATTAGGACATTTTTCAGTGTTTATAGTTCTTAAAATATGAACATAGTGAATACTTACCTTGTGTGTGATTGAGGTAGATTCTTTCATAAATAAATATTTTTTGTATACTAGGTTATTAATACCTTTTATGCACTAAAATTATCATGCTCTAAGTCTTAATTCCTCACATATTTTGATAAGGTTTTTGTATGTATGGTTTGAATAAGAACAACCTTTTTTATTTTTAGATTCAAAGTCCATGCAAGGGATACAACATCATCTTGGTTCCTTATACCTTGGTGCATAATATCCACTTGCTATATCTAAATAAGGATTGTTATTCACATTCTTTTAGCATAAAAAAGTACAAAGTATCTTTCCATCTTCATGTCTATCCATGTTGTATATTTTCATTCACCCATTCCCCATTTATAGGCTCCATCTGATATTTTATTAAAAATTTGATTTTCATCATTGCATTCACACATTTCTTGCATGCAAAATTATTAGCATGAATCTTAACATCATAACATCTCATCATTGTCATAATAACATCACATCATAATCATATCAAATTTATCATAACGTTTAAACATGATAAGTATCCATCACATATATATGTCATCATCATACAATCATATGTAAACAAAAATTCAAATCAAACCTATAACATATCTATCATAATCATCATTGTCATAGAGTCATATACAAGGAAAACTAAAAAAAAAAGCATACATGCATCATAGAACACCAAAAATATGTGTATACATTGCTGAAATAGGACTCATCTCATAAATATGCCAATTTTTTTTTGTCATAATGCATCATAATAATTTATACATTGGCTACATGAGCCATAAATATACATATATATAATATGTAGGAAAAAATGATACATAATCTACATTAAATTATAATATATGTTTTCTCCACAATGATGAGCTCCCTCCCTCAAAATCAGTAGGTGATGGTGGTTGAGATATTGTAGGTGGTTGTGCTGGACCTATTGACCTTGATGGTGATTGTGTTGGTTGTGGCCCCATAGTATCCTATTTGATTAATCTATGTGATCTAGACCTCCCTTACTGGCTTTAGGACACAAAATTAGGTGTTTATTGCTCTGCATGAACCTCTCTCTCAGATAGTGACCTATAATACAATTCCTCTTATTTGGACCTTATGATATCAAACATGATTGACCACATAGGATCCAGAGTTGTATCCATGATCCTTTATAGGGACATGTTTGTTCTATTTTTTGAACTAGCTTGGTATCTCTTTCTATCCATAGGGCATCTCTCTTGGATTTCATGTGGGTAAGTTGTACCTCTAAGTTGTCTCACTCTGCCCATGCTTGATATTTGTCTCTAATGGACTCATCCCTCTCTAAGCCTCATCTCACTCTAATAAGGATTTGGATAGCCTACTTGTGTGTCATCATCTTTACCCACCACATCTCCTAATAGTTGTCCCCATCCTCCATCTCCTCTAACTAGGACATCCTCTCCCCATCCATCATCTCCACATCCTCTATCTCCTCATCCCAATATACATCTCCTCAAACCCCATCTCCATATCCTCCCCCATTTCCTCCATCACCCCCACCCTCAACAAATATCTCCTCAACTCTCCTTTTCCACACTCTTCATCCTTTATATACTTCTCTAGACCACAAGATCACCTAACTACACCTGGCCCTATCAATATCCTCGACCTATTTATTTCCCACCATGTGTAATTATATGTAGTCATCATGTTGGTTGTTTTGTAAGAACCAAGCTGATCTTCCAAATTGCATATGGAATTTCCAATTCCAATCCTTAGCAACCCAAAGGGATTGGCCAATGAATGAGTGAAAGAAAAAATGCTTTCCTCCTGCACTTTGGGCTCTACAAAACCCAGGAGGGTGCTCCCACAATATATTTAAAGACCTGTATACCTAATATCTGAATACATTGTAAATGATAGATAAATTCTCATATAATAGCTCAACAAACATAACATATCAAAGAAGTTGGTTTCTTCTTAACAATACTCTACATTCAGAGCATGAGAATGGTGAAACTTAACACAAAATAATAACCATTACAAGTCATTTGAAAAGTTTGTTTATAAAAGTGATTTGTTGCTGAATTGACCAAAAAAATGTATTATGAATATTCACTTAGATCAGTACCTCATCCTAGGAATGAAGTCAATCCCAAAACCTGTACAATCTAATAAAAATTCAACACATAGCATCATTTAAGCTTTGAAAATATTGAATTATAGCATTTCAACATTATATTCTCAACCACCACCTCTTACTAATATCCTAGCACTCGATTGACATAAACCTATAGTCATTTGAAAAGTTTGTTTATAAAAGTGATTTGTTGCTGAATTGACCAAAAAAATGTATTATGAATATTCACTTAGATCAGTACCTCATCCTAGGAATGAAGTCAATCCCAAAACCTGTACAATCTAATAAAAATTCAACACATAGCATCATTTAAGCTTTGAAAATATTGAATTATAGCATTTCAACATTATATTCTCAACCACCACCTCTTACTAATATCCTAGCACTCGATTGACATAAACCTATAGCTTCCCTCAAACATTTACACTAATTCTTTGAATTAACAAGAAAGAACAAAACCACACATCCATCGGAAATAATCGAGACAAATAAGATAACCCTTGATTATATTATTCATAATTCATGTAAAAAGTACATAGGAGAGAAAATGGCTTTGAATTTGCACTATTTTATATTATATTTCTAGTATTTCTATCAAAATTACATATGCATTAGCAGAATCAAACCTAAGACAAAACTCAAATATGTTCAGTATTCTCCATACAATTTTCTCTGTGATCAACTACAAAACAATGAACCCCTTGTACTTCTGGCCTTGAATTATTTCTTATATGAACTAAGGAGAAAATAAGCCTTAGGCTAGAAATTACACATGTCACTATTCAATTGGATCATTACATACATCCCCTTTGCGATTATATTTGCATCTTCAAAATGGAGGAAAAACACAAAAGGAAAAACCCTCACTCATTGAAGAAGATTTACCCACCTCCTGAAAGACATCATTCATCATTATGGTAGCATCAAAAACTCTCATCCACATTAGCCAAAAGGTTCTCCACGTCAGCACCCAAGACTAAAAATACTCCAAACTAGGACTTTGCTTCTGGAATGGTTCATCATCTTTAGAATTACAGTATGCATGTCACCTTCGTGATTTTGTTGACACTAGAGAATTTGTCTTGCCATCATCAAAGTATTCTTGACCTGCAAGTGTGAGAAGATATTGTGCATACTCTGGATCAATTTTTACCTCATCACTCATATAATTTACCTCATCTTCCATGGAAACATTAGGCTCCTTGTGGTCCTTAACCTTCTTCCTTTTCTTCTCAGATGGACCAGCCTTATCATCGTTATCATCCCTTTTGTGTGTAGCCAACACATTTTTCCTATAACCCTCCTCAGTATTATCCTTGACCTCACCCTCCATGGCCAAAGTTCTCAACTATGCTCTTGGCTTTGCAAATTTCTCAGGTACACTTGGATTAATTTTATGTGTGTCTTCCTAGGTCTTGGACCTCTTGGCCTTTTTCTGCTTGGGTTTCCTCTCTAGTTTGGGACATGACATGCTAGGTTCACTCAATTTCTAAGTATAAGAAGCCTAGGGTCTACAAATTTTATTTGGAAAAGAGTCTTACTAGCCTATGCTTTCAAGAATAAACTTGTAAAGCATGAAATTCTCCCAAACCACATACAATTCTTATCCCCAATAGAAATTACAAGAAACCAAATCCCTACAAACCTTAACTATCTAAGGCTTACAAAACTTCCAAAAATTCCCCAAACCAACCAACCTATGCACAATTGACACAAAAAGGAGTGGAGATACCAACTTACCCTAGAAAATTCATCTTCATTTTCTCTGCAACTACTCGCCCAAGATCTTCACACCTTCTTCTCTAGTCTTAGACCAATTCTTCAGCTCTCGATGATTGCAAATTCTGAAAGAAAACAACTGACAACCATCATTATATAGAATGAGTGGAGTATGTCTACCATTAATATTCAAAAGAAAGCTCACATTAGCGAGCTGACAACCAACCACCTAAGTTTGAATCTCGACCATCGATATTTTTTATTTAAAACATAACTAATGAAGATCCTCAACCATCACCACATGATTTTACAACCATACTTTGAAGCAGTGATGATGCCTTAGACAGTTTCCATGTAGTTACCTACACATTTACCATACCCATTGGCATCCATCACTCATCACATTAATGCCTTGAAGTCATGTAAAAACTTCAGCGATGAGGGACAACCCCTCTGATGGAAGGAATATTCCTTAGTATATCCTCCATCGCTTGTCGCAGAAATATCACAAAGCTGCATTTGTACTTCGGCAAGGATAATTTCCTAGCGATACCAAACATACCCATAATCCATTGCTTATTGCTGTAATTACTTTGGAGCTGAGAGTGCTTACAATGACAAGCGAAAACAACGATGACACCAACTACTGACAAGTGGAAAAATAAAATTGCATCACTCAAGACCTTCTCGTCGCTCATCGCTATAATAGAAAAAGGTGATGAAATGTTTCAGCGAAGGTGCGAAAAAAGGAAAAGACAATTTCCATCACACATCATTGAAGTGGAATCGAGAAACCAAAGAACTTCAATGATGAGTGATATAAAAAGGAACCAAAGGTTCATCACTCATCGTAGTAATGAACCTGATGATAAAAACAACTTCTGTGATGAGTGATGACTTAAGTGAGGGAAATATGCATGTGCACCAAGTTGCTTTAAAAGAGGGGACCACCAAGGATAACATAAGGTAAAACCTAGAAGGCTTAATAAAATTATTTGAAAAGGATGTAAAGGCCAAAAAAGGCCAAACCATCAACCTTATAAAATAAAGGAATTCCTCGGACCTAGGCACAGGGAAAAGGACTCAAGTACCAAGAAACTCTAACCATAATGGGCTGGTCATTTCATGGAATTCAATGACTCAAGTTGTTTCTAACATGACCGGGAATGAACCACAACATGCCAACAAAAGAATAGATCGAAAGACCAAGGGTTTAGACAAAGGATAAAATATTCTAATAAAAACAACTCCCCACATAAAACCCTAAACCTTGAGGGAGAAAAACATAGCATGAAATTATCATGGGTGACAATTCAAGATGCTACATTTAGCCCCAACTTTGGTGAGAGTATGAACTTACGCTCAGACTCACACTAAAGTAGAGAAATATATGTCAAGAGGGGTCCAATTGTACAAATGTTGAAGAGATAGGATTACTAAGGATCAAGAAGGTGGCCAAGCCCCCAAGATCCTATGGCAAACAAACATAGGTGAAAAAGGAATACACATGCATTATACACAAAAAGACAAGATACACAAACATACAATTTAAAAGTAAATGCAAAAAAAAGAAAAAAAGGGGTATGGGGTAACAAGTTGTATTATGCTAGTAGCCATACAAAATGTCCATGAATCACACAATAGAAAAGCTCAATATTTTATAGGTGAAACATAAAAAAGGAAGACACATAGGCTAGTGCAGTTTGATATTCACTAGGTGAGCCCCCAAAATAGGTAGCAAAATGAGAAACACACACTAGGTTTGCAAGGTGTGTACCCATAAAAAGGTGACAAAATGGGAAGGACACACCAAGTCTACAAGTGTGTACCCATGTCAACCATACCAAGAGTTATACTCCTTGATAACTCTAATAAGGTGCCACACAAATGATCAAAATGCTATGCCAACTCTTACACTAAGTTTAGCTCCTATGAACAAAGTGAAGCCAAGAAAAAAAAGTCAAAATGTCAAATTTCAATGCACCACTAAGTTAAGCCTTTGTGAAAAAAGTGAAGCAAAATAATGCCAATGTATGACCCCACTTTAAATAAATTTTTAAGCACCATGTTATAAGTAGTTACTTCAAATTAGAAAAATGATAAATGTTATGTAGCGAAAGATCACAAGAGCTTATTTGGAAAGCCCTATGCTAACGATATGTTTCCAAATAAAGCTAATTCATGACAAGGGGTTTCCCCTAGATGTAATGCAAAAAACAACATAGAAAGGTACACTGAGGGATCCATATATTTGAGATCAATATATGTCTTTGCTATAGTGATATAATGTAGAGATTGGAACTAACATCATCCCCAAAATACTCATGAAATAATGAACACAAAGGAGGAATGACACATAGAGAGAGAGAGAAAAGAAGCTTTTGGGTCAACATGAAAGAGACCTAAAAGTCTCAACACCTTGCATCATCCACAAAAGGAAAACACAAGACAAAAATAAAAGACAATGTTTATGACATATAGAAGAATGAAGATACAAATAGAAGAATGTCGCAATAGGTTTGTTTCCTTTCTATCCTTGCACCAACGAAGCAACAAGGGTCATCCAAAGTAAAATCACAAAAATAAAGCACACCAAGTAGCACAAAACAAGAGATCATATCATGTATAGGAAAACACAAAGCACTCATGAAAAAAAAAGAGTATGCCACATGCAAGCCGACCTAAAGTACGTCATTTGCATCCTAGTCTTGCTCATCACAAATGGAAGATGAATAAATAGCTAAAGGGACTACAACAAGTGTCGTACTAGGAGAATATCTAGGTACAACATGTGGTAGGTCACTCTCATCAAGAGTATTAGAATGGTTGCTCCATCTAAATTCCTTTGCTTTGAAAATAAAACATTAAGCGCATTATGCGCCTCCTCATCAATTTAGCTATTTCAACATCATCATCCAAATTGATAACAATAGGAGGTTTTATGACAATTGCAGTTGAATCTTCTTGTTTGATTTCTTGCTTTGGTTTCATGTCTTGTTTTTGTGAAAGTTGGATTTCTTCTTGATTTTTTTCCATAGGTGTTGGATTATCATGCATTATTTTGTTCATTTCTTCCAATTTGCGAGAAATATCACGTATTCTGCTATGCTCTTTAGCATTTCGGTTTCTTCTTGCATGGTTTTCAAGTTGTGATTGTGTAGGCGTAGGTTTCTCAACCATCATTCTCTTCTCTTTCCTTAAGGGAGGAATTGAAAGAACCATCAAGGGTTGGGGAATCACTCTCTTTGGGTTTATACACCTTTTTAATCTTTAGAGGCACAAAAGGGATCATTTTATTGCCTCTTGGTCTTTTGTAGGAGATTGGTGGAGGAATAAATTTTGGATGTTATGGTTGTGTTTCTGATATATGGTTTTAATTGATGTCAACACTATTAGCATTAATGTCTTTAAGACTGTATATGTCAAGGATATTGAGAAAATTGTAATAAAATAAGTTGTAGGTTGTCTGTGAAGCAACGAAGATCAGTATGATGGAAAGTTCAGTATGTTTATGATGAGAAGTTGTGGATCAAAGGGTTTGTTTTCAAGTCTATCTAGTTTATCCACCGAAAGTTTCAGAGGTGCACATGAAGATTCAAGCAAGTTATGAGTTTATGTGTTCTGACAGTTGTTCTGTTACTGAAGTTGGTATTCCTAGAATAAGATAGTGTGATTTTGGTAATCTGAGTTGTTGTGTATGCTCCTATGGTGTTTGTGGATATTTCTAGATTGTGCTCTATTTGTGTTGCATGCCTACATTAATTTTTGTCCTCACGGTCGATGATTTTCTCTTGTGTATTCATGTTTTTCATGTTCATGGCCGACAAGGTGATTGTAGCATGTTGTGGATCTTCAAGGAAAAATCTTTGAAGGTATTTTGTGTTCAAGGACATTGTTTTGGGTCTCCACTATGTTGTGGCCAACCTTGGTAGATTCACATTAATAATCTTTATTATTTTGGGCCGGCAATTTGTATTCATCTTATTATTTTGTTGAAGCTGACTTGTAGCAATGTAATTCCTTGTTGCGGATATATATAAGTGATTGTTTCTTCATTTGAATGAGAAAGTGTGTGAGTGAGCAAGTGTGTATGTGTGAATAATGTTCTAAATATTTTGAAGGCATAGCAGAGTGTGAAGAAGAGAAGAAGAGTGAAGAAGTATTCATGTGCTTAATCAGAACTGTAATCAAGCATTAGCAGATTCTAATTTCTTAGTTCAAGATCTTCAGATGGATTTAATCTGAATATTATTGTAAGACAATGAGTCTTCCTTTGGGAAATAATCCTTTTGTAATTAAGTAGTGAGCTCTAGGTAGTGTTCTTGAATGCATGTGCATTGCCCATTTATTCTTCTTATACTTTTAATAGAGTATAAACTTGTGGATTAACCTCCACTGTGGTTTTTTCCCCTAACATGGTTTCCATGCAAAAATCTTGGTGTTATGTGTGTTTTTGATGTGTTGTTGATTTATGCTTTCATGGTTATTAATAAAATATGAGAATAGGGGTTAATAAAGTTAATAAGTTTGAAATTCTATGACAAACGATTCACCCCCTCTCTCAGTTGTTTGCCCTTGTGTTGCCAACAATTGGTATCAAAGCAAGTTCCTTGGAAGACGTTTAACAACTTGAGGTGATCTGGGATGGAAACATATAAGAAGAATAGTTCGAGATTTGATGGAACAAACTATTATCTGTGGAAGAATTGAATGGAGTGTCATCTGAGATGCATTGGTGAATCTTACTGGAACATTACAAGTAATAGGTATTGTTGCTGTATTTCAAGCTGATATCATGAATGCTATATGTATTGTTGCAATATTTCAAATTGATCCTAAGGAATCTCATGTGATTGCTATAAAAATAATTTTCAAATACTTGAAGGGAACAGTTGATTTTGGCCTATGGTATCCTTAAGATGATGATCTTACTTTGAGTGCCTTTATTGATGCTGATTGAGCAGGAGATGTGAATGACAGGAAAAGTACTAGTGGTGGCACGTTTTTCTTGGGTCATGGTTAAGTAAAAAGAAAAATGCCATTTCTTTGTCTACTGCAGAGGCATAATACATTGCTGCTGCTAACAATTGTACTCAAGTATTGTGGATGAAGCAGATGTTGAAATATATCAGAGTTATGTATGATGAGCCTATTGTTATATTTTGTGATAATTCAATTTTGATTAACAGTTCTAAGAATCCGGTGCTGCATTCAAAGACCAAGCATATATCTATCAAGTTTCACTTTTTGAGAGAGAAGGTGAGTGAAAAGGAAGTCAGATTGGAGTATGTGCCTACTAAGGAACAAATTATAGACATCTTTACCAAGCCATTGCCTAAGGATAATTTTGAGTATCTCAGAGGGAAGTTAGGGGTGATTACCCCTCCTAATCAAAACTAAGATGCATTGTCTTGCATCAGTCTGTGTAGTTCACAGTCATATCTTGATTTGGATTGATGTTGTGGTGGATGCTACCCAGGGGGAGTAGTTAGATGATTCATATATGTGGTTCAGAGCTTGTGTGTACCTTTTCCATTGATGTCAAAGGGGGAGAAGAGCAATGTGAAAAATTGGGAATTATCTGAGGAGAAAAGAGTTAGAACCTAAGGGCGAGTAAGTGCTGAAGTTAGTTGCGTTGATGGTGTTTTTCACATCATGTGTTACCATCAATGCCAAAGGGGGAGATTGTTGGATGTTGTGGTTGTGTTCCTGATATTTGGTTGTCATTGATGTCAACACTATTAGAATTAATGTCTTTAAGATTGTATATGTCGAGGATATTGAGAAAATTGTAATAAAATAAGTTGCAGGTTGTCTATGAAGCAGTGAGGATCAATATGATGGAAAGTTTAGTATGTTGATGATGAGAAGTTATGGATCAAAGGGTTTGTTTTCAAGTCTATCTAGTTTATCCACTAAAATTTTCAGAGGTGTGCATGAAGATTTGAACAAGTTATGAGTTTCTATGTTTTGACAGTTATTCTATTATTGAAGTTTGTATTCCTGGAAGAAGATAATGTGATTCTAGTAATCTGAGTTGTTGCGTATGCTCCTGTGGTATTTTTGGATGTTTCTAGATCATTCTCTATCTATGTTGCACATCCACATTGATCGTTGTGCTTGCGATCGATGATTTTCTCTTACATGTTCATGTTTTTCATGTTCATAGCCAAAGGGTGATTGTAGCGTGTTGTGGATCTTCGAGGAAAAATATTTGAAGGTGTTTTGTGTTCGAGGAAATTATTTTGGGTCTCCAATATTTTGTGGCTAACCTTGGTAGATTTGCATTAATAATCTTTATTGTTTTGGGCTGATAGTTTGTATTCATCTTATTATTTTTTTGAAGCTGACTTGTAGCGATGTAATTCCTTGTTGCAGATATATATAAGTGATTATTTCTTCATTTGAATAAGAGAGTGTGTGAGTGAGAAAGTGTGTATGTGTGAATAATGTTCTAAATATTTTGAAGGAAGAGTAGAGTGTGAAGAGGAGTGAAGAAGAGTGAAGAAGTGTTCATGTGCTTAACCAGAACTGTAATCAGGTATTTGTAGATGCTACTTTCTCAGTTCAAGATCTTCATATGGATTTAATCTAAATATTACTGTAAGACAACAAGTCTTCCTTTGGGAAATAAGCCTTTTGTAATTGAGTAGTGAGCTCTAGGTAGTGTGCCTGAATGCATGTGCATTCCCCATTTATTCTTCTTATAATTTTAACAGAGTATAAACTTTTGGATTAACCTCCACAATGGTTTTTTCTCCTAACAAGGTTTCTATGCAAAAAACTTGGTGTTATGTGTGTTTCTGATGTGTTTTTGATTTATGCTTTCATGGTTATTAATCAGATATGAGAATAGGGGTTAATAAATTTAATAAGTTTGAAATTCTATGACAAATGATTCACCCCCCCTTAGTTGTTTGCCTTGTGTTGCCAACAATAAAACATACTTTTCTTGGTTATTTGGGAGGATTTTTGGTTCAAGATTAATTTCATCTGCGATGGGTTGGGGAGAAGGAACAACCATGAACCTATCACACTCAGGAGTATTACTAAGACATAATTCGGTTATGTGCTTTTCCTTAACTTTTGATATGAATTAAAAAATAAATATTCATGAGGCTTTATAGGTTCCATAGGTTTAGGACAAAATAAATCTAATGAAAAATTCCCATGAGAAGATAAAGGACTAAATCCATTATGATGCACTAAAAATATCACATTTTCAAAGAGTAATTTTATGCACTTATGAATGAATGATGGGATGAAATTCATAGAGTGGAGCCATGGATAACTTAGCTTCACATGAAATTGGTCTGATGATGGGATTATGGAGAATGAGATATCTAATTGTTTTGGTTTGATTTTAAGAGGAAGGGTTATGGAGCCAATCGTAGGACAAGCAAAAATATTATGAGTTTTTATCCATGGTTCGGTTGTTCATAGGTATCTTGATAACACTCTTGTACAAAGAAATCCTTAGTGATCACATTATTTGCACATGCAATATCAATGACTATTCCTTTCATAGGTTTTTCGTTGATATGACCGGCAATGTAGAGGGGACCATCAGAAACATGTCTAAGTGCATCATTATTAGTAAAAGAAATGTCATGTACCATACTGGTTTGGCCCTTACAAGGCTGCACATCTACAAAACCAACCATGTAGTCTAAATTATTTTCATCACTCTTATCATCATTCATGTCATCACTCATATCATTAATTTTATCAATATTCATCACATCACTCTTAACATCAAAAGATTTCACAAATTTATGTTGAATGATTAGGGATAGGATTGGTTAAAAATTTCAAGTTTTGGTTAGGTGGGGCAACAAACTTATTCCCTTGGTCATTATCACAATCCAATTGGATATGATTAGAATAAATTAGAACCCGAACTTGATGTTTAAGACACATTCATCATTCTATATCATGTCCATTTGTGTGATGAAAGTTAAAAAGGCATTTGGAGGTAGAGGCTTGGTTGTATCCATATGTTTAACACGAGGCAATCAGATTAGGTTTTTACTCAAAAGTTGTAACATGATGGAGTGTAGAGTGTCAGGTAACTATGTGAATTGCCTATCTCTTGGTCTAAATTGGTATGGAGCTGAACTTATAACGACAACTTGAGGTTCTATGTGGTTGGTTGTTGGAGGTGTATGAAAATTTATTTTGGGACCAATGCTGACTTAGAAATGATTGAGGAAAGCATTAACAAGCTCATTAAATGAGTGGATTGAGTTATTGGGTAATACACAAAACCATTCCAAGGCCACATATTTCAATGACCTAGGGAAAATTTTAGCTAGGAGCTTGTCTTCAAGGATAAAGTCACTACATGTTGATATGTGTTTACAAGGACCCCCTTTACTATTATACTTTTCAAATCGAGGTATCTCTATGTGTTGTGGTAGTTGAGCTTCCAATATTTCAAGTGAAAATGGGCTAATTTTGATATATCACAATGGTTTTGGTTCAAGGTTGAGATTTGTTATTGAAGTGAGGTGAAATTTTACAAAATTTGGTTGATAATGGAATAATTAGTTGACATGTTTTGGTAATGTGGTGCACATGTTAGAATTGTGTATGTGCTAGGTGGGTTACTATGTTTGAAATTAATGAGAGGTGATGAAACTTGAGGTATAACATGGGAAGATCCAAAACCATAAGGATGTCTAGTGAAAAGACCTATTGTTGAAGTTATGCAAATGGTTGGTTGTATTATTGAAGCAATACTTAGATTTGTGTATGTAGGAATAGAGGTTATAGTTGTAGGGAGGAAAATTTTATTTCCTCCTTGGCTTTGAGTTTATCCCAAATATTGAGTGCAATTATCCATGCTAGGTATATTATTATCAACTATATGGGCTAGACTATGCACAACTTCTATTTCATGATTGTCATTAAGTAACCTCCTCATGTTGTCAATTACAGGGATTGTTGTACCAACAAAGTATTTAGTACTCACACAGTTTTAAAGTTTTTCTATGTCTTTGTCCAATTTTCTTAGTTTATCTTTAGGAACATGGGAAACCATAGTTTTAACATCTATAAAGGTAGGTGCTTGTGAGGTTGTCATTGGCATGGTAACATCAGGAATAGAGTCTAAAATAGGTTTAGTATTGACAAAATTTTTCATGAAAGGGTTGGAGAACTCAAGATCCACAACAAATATACCAAAAATGTGGGATGACATGAGTCAAAAACTATGTCTCATTGAAGTATTGAAATAGGATACCAGGTTGTGAAACTCGTATAAGTTCCAAAACACTTAAGTGTACCCAAGATGAACACTAAAATGATAAAAAAACACAACAAAATAGCCAAAAATAGAAATCAGATCCCATAAACTAGTATAAAACATACAGATACCTGACATAAATTTCAGCTAGAAAAGTCAAGATAGGGGCTCCCAGGGCACTTATGTCCTAGAAAGGCTTTTACAAAACTACAAGTTTGATTGTTTGTTATGCTGTTTAAAGTTTTTGTTAGTGGTTGCAGACATGTATAAAAGTGAATTATTTTCTAGATTCTACTGATTTTAGGATTGTGAATTGAGGAATGTAAACATACAACAATATTGAAAGAAAATGATAGTTTAAAAAATATAACAAAATTCAGATAAAAAAATGCAACAGAGAACATAGAGACAAAGATGTGATGCAAATTTTAGGCACAAAATGTAGGATAGAGGTACCTAGGGTGCCTATGTCCTAGATAGGGTGTTTGAAAATTCAAAGTTTGAGTGTGTTGAATACTATTTAAGATTCTCAGATTTAAGTGTAGATAATTTTGACAGTGAATATTTTTATGGATTTTAGTGATTTTATGACTATGTAAATGAAAAAGTAAATATGAAAATGTATGAATGATGAATGAATTTTTTTAAATGTCTAGAATGAACTAATAGACTGTAGTGTAGGAAAATGCATACCTTTGCATTTTCACAATTGTTTGGGCCTACCTTGCTTTATTTATCTTAATTTATGTCTTAATTGGAACTATTTTACATCCACAAGCCTAATGAATTACATCTTTTTATGGATAATCCTGATAAACATGAAAGGGTAAATGATAATTTAATGATTCTAGCTACGTGTCCCTAATTTTTGGGTTCGGACTAAGATGCCACCTAGGGAATCTTTGTCCCCCAAAGGTCTTGGGACCCTCTTTAAAAATGCACCTTAAATAATCCCCTTTTTGGAGTTTGTGCCTTGAGTTTCAAGCCTCAGGACTAAGACGCCACCTAGGGCATCTTAGTCCCCCTTAAGTTATTTTCAAGATTTAATTTCAAATCTTGCGAGATTTAGCCTCCTTTAATTAATTATTTCATATATCGGCTTGTTGTGGTGTAATTTTGGGATATTAAGCACGTATAAGTATAAATACAAGGTTCATTCATTCATTTTAAATAAAGAATTTTTTGAGAGCATTTGTCATAGCATAATTGAGTTCACAAGAGAATTCAAGAGAAATTCTTCAAGCATTTGGAGCCATCATCAAGATTCAAGCATCATATCAAGGATATTCTTGCATCATGTGTGTTTTTGAGCTAACATTTGTGATGTAGGGTTTTGATTCAAGAAAGCAATTCAAATCAAGATCAATCAAGCATTCCTTTAATTCAATATCTACATTCAAGCTAGCCATTTCACACAAGTTTGTAGACTTCATAACAAGGGTTTGGTGAGTTGCAACATAACACTTTGTTAATTCATCATTTCCCTCCTTTATTTCATTTCATTTCAAGGTTTAATTACCAACAAGAGGTTTGAACAAGGAAAAACCCCATTTGATAAAAATCAACAAGTTTTCCTTTGTTGTATGTTTGTGTTTGCAGATTTAGGTTGAAGACTTGAAGATTATTTGAAGTGAAAAGTTGCAAAGTTGCAAAGTGAAGTTATCATCTTCATGGAAACACACCTACATGCTAGATCTGGAAGTTTCAGGACTAGATATCTAAGAAGAAGGAAGTGCAGACACTGGACCTCAGGATCACATTTAGAGATTTCAAAAATTAAAAATGGGACTAAGACAATAGTAAGGGTGTCTTAGTCCTCCAAGTGGAATTTTTTAGAGATTCTTTCAGATTCTGTTCTGACATCCAAAGATTTTGTATTTCCCCCGAAAAATAGTAGCGGGACTAAGACAACAGTAAGGGCATCTTAGTCCTCCCTGACATATTTTGGCAACATTTTTGCATTTCCAGAATCCTCATTACATTTCCAGACTTCCTAGGTACACATACCCTAACTTGTTTAATTTCATCATTTGCATTCATGATTTGATTTGCATTACTAGGTTTTGTGAGTTGAATGTTAAGTTGTCTTTTCCAAGATTCTTCTTGGTGGTGAACCCTTCAAAGCCTAAAAGAACCCCTCCTAGGTCTTTCTTGTTGTGAATTGAATCACCCTTGGGTTGATAGTCAATCCAATTTGGGATCTTAGGACATTCTTGAATAAACAATTGCTTGGGGAGAAGAGTGGTGTTATATGGCCTAGGTTATTCAGCCACCCTTCTCACTATATTGTTCATTTTGATGAACACGACCTTTTAGAACATTTATTTTCTAGTTTGGAGTCCATTAAAGTCCTAGATCTAGGTTGCGTTCATTCTTGTATTGCATCTTGGATTAGTGAAAGTGCATCTAGGGTTTCTCATATTTGCATTAGTGAAAGTGTATATAGGTTGCATTTTTTATTTCTTGCATCATTTTATCTCATTGAAAAACTAAAAAGTGCATTGTTAATCATCCTAATTGCATTTAGAAACATTGTTATTGCATTCAAAATAGAAAAAAATGCATTCAACTTTGCATTCATTTTCTTGTAATTAGTCACTTTTCTATTTCTAAACATCAAGTCCCTGAGTAGGAAACCTTGTAACACTGTAAACAATCCATATTTTGTTGTTTTTTCTAAAAAAAACCCCTATTGGGACTGAAATTCCCTTCTTGGTGTCTTAGTCCCTCTCTGGTTTTTTTCCTCATAATCCAGTTTGAGTTGATTACATTATGTTTCAGTTTCTAGAACCTCAAAATTTCTCCAGTAGGACCAAGACACCCTTACTAGCATCTTAGTCCTTGTTGACTTTGACTTTGCAGTTTTCAGGGTTTGAAAGTGATTTTCTGTGCTTCTGTTGGCTTCTTTCAATTTTTGGTTACAATTTGTAGAATTACTGCTATTTCAATTTCTTTCATTTCAAGTGTAATTGTAAGCATAGGATATTGTGTTCATTGCACTTTCTTTGGTTTATCCCTTGCATGAGTTATACTACTTGGTGTCCTACTTCCAATACTATGGTTAGATGAAGTGCGAGACTCATGTCATCCCACGATAAAACACTCACTGTGGATCTTGGGTTATCTAGCTCTCTTACCCGTAGTGTTGGTATTAGTTCACTAGGTGTGAATGACAAAGGTAATAAATTTGTAGCTCCTCCTAACCAAAACTTTCAAATCTTCACTAATCCCATGCATAACCATAATATTTCATTTGTTAAGGTTAGTGAAAATAAGCCCAATGTGATGAACATTGACACAGATGATGATAACATGAGAAATAAGAAAAAAATCCTATGGATACTAATGACCAAACTTCTATTAGTACAATGATAGGAGTGATTGCCATCAAGACTCGTAAACAAAAAACCATAATGCCCATTGACATTACTTTCTCTTCAAAAGAAACAATAAAAAATGCACCTAATGGTCCTCTTTACATAGTCGACATAATCAATGACAAGCACACTCCTAGGATTTTAATTGATCCCATATGTGGAGAGAATGTGATCATAGAGGAACTCTTATATGTCAATGAACTCACTCAAGATAGACATGATAAACAAAAAGTATGGATTAAAACACATGATGGTTTTTCTTGTGCTATGATGGGCCTGATCACACTCCCTTTACAAGTAGGACCAAATAAATCAAATGTATCATTCTCCATCATCTCTAATTCAAATAAATTTTGTGTGAAGATAGGCTACAAATGGCTTCGCTCCATGAATGCAGTCCCCTCTGTTTTCCATAAGTGCTTAAATTTTCCATTTGGTAATGGAATATTCATTGTGAACCATAGTGGCTTTAGACCTCCATCTTCCCATGGAAATTTTTCCTTGGAATATTTTTGGCCTGAGCCCATGGAACCTATAAGAACCTGTGAGGACTTCCTTTTCCTATCCTACCAAAAGTTTAAAGCAAAATGCATAGCCAAGCCATCCCTCAAAAATTTGTCTCCACCTATGATCGAACCTCCACCCTTTAAAGAAAATAATATTGAGCTTAAAGCCCTTTCAACTAACTAAGACCCATCCATAAAAAATACCTTGCCTATTTCCTACAAAAGGCCAAGAGAAAACCAAAAATTTCCTAATCCACCTCTAAGAAAATTTATAAAGCCAAAGAGAAAGTTGTTGAACAATCTTCCATGGTTCCTTCCATTCTTCCCTCACAAGAAGAAAATGGACCTATGGTTGACAAACCCGCTCCTACATAAAATAAACTTGAAAAATATAATAAAAAGAATTGAAATGCTAGTGAGTGTAGGTGTAGATGTCATGCTATTGCTTGAAAGACAAATAGAGAGAACAACATCGAAAATCAAAATCTAAACTTGACAGAAGCAATAAACGATGAGCCTCCTCCATTACTAGAACACATAGATCCTATGTATCTAACACAACAATGACCACCACCTTCTATGGATATTATTATTCATACTCTTGTTGTGGTTAACTTGGATGATGATGAAGAAACAACTAAAATTGATGAGCAAGTGCATAATAAGTTGAATTTTCTATTTTCCTCTTCCATGAGCTTAGATGATAAAAACCATGATGATCCTCCTAAACCGAGTGATGCACCATGTGTTGAACCTCTAGATTCTCCTAGTACCACACTTGATGTTATCCCTCTTGCTAGTGATCTACATTCCACATATATTGAACAAGATTGAGATGTAGATGACCTACTGGATGGTTGAATCGCATGTTCTTTACTAGTCTTTTTTCTTTCCTTTTTTGCTTTCTTTTTGATTGCATGTGCGTAATGTGATCCCCCATGATAATCTATTTGATGTTCTCTCTCTCTTTGTGCATTCCTCTATTTGTACCTACATTCTTCTATATGTTGTAAGGTCTTTCCTTTTCATTGGTTTTTACCTTTCATTTGCATTTTTTTTGTCTTGTGTTTTCCTCTTGGGGATGATGCAAGGCATCGAGACACCCTATGTCTCTTCCATGTTGACCCAAAAGGTTTTTATTTGTTTTCACTCTCTTTGTGTCATTCTCCTAGTTCTATGTGTATTTGGGGGAATGATGACAATTCCTAGCTCTCTAATATCATTGCAGCAAAGACAGTTACTGACCCCAAATCCATAGATCCCTTATGTGTTTCCTGGGGGGTAACCCTCTTTTCCGTTTTCTTTTGCATGTTTGTGTACTTTAAAGTAATTGATCATAGCATGGTGTTTGAAAATTTCTTTAAAGTGGGGGAATACATTGACATTACATTGGCATGATTTCATTTGCATTTTTTTTCATGTTCCTTGATGTGGTTTTCTTACTTCATGTGATGTGTTTTTCTTTTTGTGGTGACATTGAGAGTAATGTCCTTCAAGAGCGTGATCTATCTTAGCATATTACATTCCTCTTAGTGGTGATGCGATGCACTACATTCCCTAAGTTGTGAATCTTTTATCCTTTGATTGGTCCTCTCTTGGAGACATTAGGAACAATTTCCCCTAAGATTAAGACCTCACATGAATTAAGAAAAACCCCTTAGAACATTCTACTTTCTTATTGTGTTGCATTTTCTCTTTGTACCTTATTAAAGTCATGGAGGTATGGGTTTAATATGGCTTCATGGGGCTCACCTAGTGAACAACTAGCTTCACTATCCCTTGTGAGAGATATTTTTTGTACCTTATTAAAGTCATGGAGGTATGGATCGAATATGGTTTCCTGGGGCTCACCTAGTGAACAACTAGCTTCACTAGCCGTCATGAGCGAGCCATTTTGTACCTTATTAAATTCATGGAGGTATGGATTTGGTATGGTTTCTTAGGGATCAATTAGTGAAAAACTAGCTTCACTAGCCTTTGTGAGAAAGCATTTTTTGTCCTTATCATAGTCATGGGGGTATGAATTTTATATGGACCTCTTGGGGTTCACCTAGTGGACAACTAGCTTCACTAGCCCTTGTGAGCATGCGTTTTTGTTTTCATAGTGGAAAATGCACTCCACTTGTAAACCTTTTTGGATAAATAGCCTAGATCTAGTCCACAATGCGTTGGATGACTAGTTGAAGCTTGATCAGTTGCATTTTTATTTTTCCTTTTTACTTTTTCTATCTTTGATGGTGTATGTTTGTGATTTGGTTATGGCTTCATATATCATCTACAAGTGTGTTCCTTTGTGCCTATGTTAGTTTTTCATAGGATCTTGATCCTGGGGGCTTGGCCACCCTCCTGTTTATTATTATCCTATCTTACTAGCATTCATACATTTGAACCCCTCTTGATTGTGTGGTTGGCTACTTTAGCATGAGTTTGAAGTAAGTTCATCCTCTCACTAAAGTGGGGGCTAAATGTAGTGTAGGAAAATGCATACCTTTTCATTTTCACACTTGTTTGGGCCTGCCTTACTTTATTTATCTTTTTTTATGTCTTAATTGGTCCTATTTTGCATCCACAAGCCTAATGAATTACATATTTTTATTGCTAATCCCGACAAACATCAAAGGGTAAATGATAACTTAATGATTCTAGCTGTGTGTCCCTGATTTTTGGGTCAGGACTAAGATGCTACCTAGGGAGTCTTTATCCCCCAAAGGTCTTGGGACCCTCTTTTCAAATTCACCTTAAATGAGCCCCTTTTTGGAGTCTATGCCTTAAGTTTCAAGCCTCGGGACTAAGATTCCACCTAGGGCGTCTTAGTCCCCCTTAAGTTATTTTCAAGATTTAATTTCAAATCTTGGCTAGATTTAGCCTCCTTTAATTAATGATTTCATATATCGTCTTCTTGTGGTGTAATTTTGGGATATTAAGCACAGATAAGTATAAATACAAGGTTCATTCATTCATTTTAAAATAATACTGTTTTGAGAGAATTCATCATAGAATAATTGAGGTCACAAGAGAATTCAAGAGCAATTCTTCAAGAATTTGGAGCCATCATCAAGATTCAAGCATCATATCAAGGATATTCTTGCATCATGTGTGTTTTTGAGATAACATTTGTGACGTAGGGTTTTGATTCAAGCAAGAAATTCAAGTCAAGATCTATCAAGCAATCCTTTGATTCAAGATCTACATTCAAGCTAGCCATTTCACATAAGTTTGTATACTTCATAACAATGGTTTGGTGAGTTACAACATAACACTTTGTTCATTCATCATTTCCCTCCTTTATTTATTTTATTTCAAGGTTTAATTACCAAAAAGTGTTTTGACCAAGGCAAACCCCCATTTACTAACAATCAACAAGTTTTTCCTCTCTTGTAGGTTTGTGTTTGCACATTTAGGTTGAAGAATTGAAGATAATTTGAAGTGAAAATTTGCAAAGTTGTCATGTTCACGGAAACTCACCTATAGACCAAATCTGGAAGTTTCAGGACCAAATATCCAAGAAGAAGGAAGTGTAGAAACTAGACCTCAAGATCACATTTAAATATTTTAGAAATTAAAAATGGGACTAAGACAACAATAAGGGTGTCTTAGCCCTCTAACTGGAATTTTGCAGAGATTCTTTCAGATTCTGTTTCGACATCTGAAGATTCTGCATTTCCACCAAAAAATAACAGTAGGACTAAGATAATAGTAAGGGAATCTTAGTCCTACCTAGGATATTTTGACAATATTTTTGCATTTTCAAAATCCTCATTACATTTCCATACTTCCTAGGTACACATACCTTAACTTGTTGCTTAATTTCATCATTTGCATTCATGATTTGACTTGCGTTACTAGGTTTTGTGAGTTGAATGTTAAGTTGTATTTTCCAAGCTTTTGCTTGGTGATGAACCCTTCAAAGCCTAAAGGAACCCCTCCTAGGTCTTTCTTGTTGTGAATTGACTCACCCTTGGGTTGATAGTCAATCCAATTTGGGATCCTAGGACATTCTTGAATGAACAATTGCTTGGGGAGAAGAGTCATGTTCTATGTCCTAAACCCTAGAGAAATCCCCTTCCCTTTTCAAATATTGTTCATTGACTAATATGAAGATACAAGATTATGAAAATGATGATTTGATGCAATCTTGAAGCAAAATTATGTATTTTTTTTTACTTTTTAACAATATGTAAGATACCTAAATGGATGTAAATAACACTTTTATTTTGTTTTCAGATTTTAAATGACCTAATGCAACTTAAAAATATAATTTTAAATACATATCTAAGCTAAAATGATTGAAACAAATCCTATCAATGCAATATGAATGCAAAGTTTTGGATTTTTATGATAAAGAAGATAAAAAATGCAACAAAATGATATACACAACCTAGATCTTGGGTGAACTTTCAAAAGGTATATAATATTAATAGGCCAAGTTCACCAAAATGAAATGAAAAGGGGAATGGAACCGTTTGTGTATTTGATACCTTTCCTAAAATGTTTCATTTGTATGTATGTATATGTATGTGTAGGGGGTTATGAGATGCAATGATTTAATTATCCTAATGATGAAAATTATCACTTTTATATTTAAACATTAGATCTAGAATATCACAGAGGAAATCAAACACCAAAAATAGAAAGGGGAGGGCATTGTGCACCTGTGATATAAATTTCAGCAGAAATTGTTGGGATGTTGGTGTTGAGGGAGCCACTATTCTACTAGGAATTTTTCATATATGTTTTCGCGGTCCTTTGATGTCAGATCTATACTTCTATTTCCTACTTGTAAACTATCTAGATCACTTCTAAATATTTCTATAATGGATTTTATATGAGTTTTCAAGGACTAGGGTTTTGAATGCAACAATAAGCAAAGTGTCACCAAAATTCCTTTGATCATCTTCAATTTGTAACCTACACATTCACAAAGAGGGAAAATGTTGACATTTTAGGGGCTTGCCTTAGTCAAACCTCATGTTAGTGTTTCCACTTCCACAATGGTAATGTTAATGATAAATTGATAAAGGAAAGGAAGGAAACGATGAATGAACCACTTGTTACAACTCACCACCCTTCAATGGCTTCCTTGAAGGACTGAAGTCACACACATCACTTCAAGGATCTTAGATCTTGTTTGATATATTTTCTTGAATGCTTGAATGCTTGAATACCTACAACAATGTTAGCCTTCACAAAGTAAATTGAACACACATAAACTTAGACATGATGTTGGATCTTGAATTATTGTAATAATGCTCAAAAAATAATGCTCTTAAATGCTCAATAGTGTGCTTGAAAATAGTATTTTCTCAATTGTGTGTCTTACATTTGAAATGATGCAATAAATAGGTATTTATAGGAATTTATGAAATTTCCCAAAAAATAAATCTCGAGAGTTGAATTTAAGTATTTTAATTTCAAATAATAAAGTGCCACAACCAACATATTTGAATTTAGAGATAAAATAGGAGAACATAGGTGTCCTAGGCACCGGTGTCCCAATCCTATTTTTAGAAAGTTTTAAAGTTAGGGACAAAATATTAAATGAGCATTTATTTTATTCTTTCAAATTATTGTAAAATATTTGAAATAGGATATGGAATGCGTAATTTAGGAAGTTGAATGCTTAGTTAGGTCCAATAGCTTAGAGGGGAGAAAAAAATGGTGTGAAATTGTCATGGGTGACAGTTTATGAACCTACACCTAGAAAAAACTAGATCTTCAATAGGTTTTCCATGTTTCTTCCCAAAGTATCAATGTACACACTCTGGCATGTACCTCTCAATAATGTAAACAATTCTCTCGGTTAGGTATCTAACTTTTTAGTAATATGGTAACTGCTCATTTTCATCTACCCAAATCTTGCAGTCCGTCCATGCTCTCCATGTGATGGTTTCTAGGTCATCCAATTCTTATCTCCAATAGTGCAATCCTCCCAAATAGCTATGTTTCAGATTTTTCTAATAAATCTTCATCAGTGATCAAATAAAAAGTGAATCATATAAATAAAACTCTCGATCTATACATTATTCCTTGGCTAGCTATCATTATCATTATCAAGCATCATCATTATCAAACAAGTTCATATCAATATATTTGAGCATATATCAATTTAATTGCAAATTCATGCTATCATACCATTATGTGCTATCATGGTTATGCTATTTTAAAGAGAAACCTACATATCAAGCATTCAAGCAAATATCAAAGAAATAATGGAGAAAATGAATTTTTTTGCTATGGTATAATGGTTTATTATTTGACTCATGCATATATCTTAAGCTTTATTGAGTGGGAATTTGGTATTTTCATTATAATGTTCCTATTTTACATAATTCACATTTTTATGATCCACAAGAGGAAATGCAACACAATTGATAAAATTGTGAAAATGATAGGAATTATGGTGCATTTGAATTAAAACTACACAAGTGATAGGAAATATAGGAAATTGATAAAATGCATGAATGATAGGGTCAACAAGTCCATTAAAACCACCTATAGGATATCAACCACCATCTCCTACACATTCTAAGGGAGGGAGCTCATCATAGTGGAGTGGATATGTATCATTTTTGTTAATGAGCTAGGTATATGTATATTTATTTCTCATGTAGTCCAATTATAGATTATGAAGATGCATTATGAAATTTATTTTTTTGACATATTTATGAGATGAGATCCTATTTTGGCAGTGCATATGCATGTTTTTGGTGTTCTATGGTGGTGTTTTATGATACATGTATGTTTACATTTTAATTTTCTTTGTATATGACAATGATAATGATGATGATAGATATGTTATAGAAGTTATTTGATTCTTTTTTTTCATATATGATTCTATGATGATGATGAGATTATGTTGGGTATATATTTTTTAATCCCTTTACAAATTATGAAATAGTGATTTCAGCCATAGTTACAATAAGATAAATCTCTCCTCTTAGAAAGGGGAGGCTCCCTTCTTACTGTTTATTGAAACAAAAGTAAACTATGCTAAGCTAAAGGTATTTACACTAAATTTAACCATGTGTGGGGGGGGGGGGGATGTGTTACATTCACCATTTTCTCTTCTTTCAGAAAAAAAATGTTTATAATGTTTCATGGTAATATTCAATAATGCTTCTACACTTCTAATATTAACCTAAACAATAATTACCAATATTCTTGATTAAACGTGTGAATAATCAACAAAGTACCAGTATGAAATATGTGAGCAGAAGACACACAAAAGCACAAAGTATTTTTGCTGCCATCAATGAGAGTTCTGTAGTAACCGGTGATGTAAGTTGAAGCACAAAGTCTTTCAACTCACTTCACAAAAAGATTCACGCACCAAGTGAATAATCCAAAGCACAAAGTCTTCAAATTATCCTCGAAAAATATTTTAAAATAATAGTATCACCAGTTGGAGCACAAAGTCTGTCAACTAATAATACCACCGATCCACAAAGTGAATAATTATAAGCTCAAAGTCTTGATAATTATCCACCAATAAATTCTTTCAACACAAAAAATTTCAAGTAAATGATATAACACAAAGTTCATATAACTTATCTTGAAAGTCCTCCAATTGTAATAAAGAAAAACCACTTATCCAATCAACACAAAAGAAATCAATAAGAATGACATAAGAAAATCCTTCCTAATACAAATATGATTCAACACAAATTTTGATACCAAAATTTCCTTCTTTATTAATTGGAATTGGTTTTTCAATTTGAACTCAAAGTCTCAAAGTTGATTCTCAATTTGGGCAGTACTTCATTGCAATAGATTAAAGGTAAAAATTACAAATGAGCTCTCTCATATTTATAGATGAGAGCTAAAGAGCTAATCTACGAAAAGTCTAACTACTTTGACTTATTCAACATTGGAGTCCAAAATTATTGGAGGAATTCATTGTTGTTACATGTATTTATAATTTTACAAATGACAAATGACATGTAATTGTCTTTAGTTAACTACAAAAACTTGTAAATGACAAAAAAATGAAGTATTACTAAGGCATGATCAAACTTCTTCAACTTTCTTCATTAGAAATTCATCACGCTTTTTTAGGATCATCTGCACATCATTTTGATCTAGCCCTGAAGTATGTTTTATGATGTCATGAACTCTTGATACTAAATCTATAACAGTGCTGCAGGCTTTTTCATTTTTCCCTAGGTATTGTTTCAAGTTCTCCAAAGTTAATTGGATATCAAAGATTATATCCATTAGAGGAACTGAAAATTCCTAGTCTTCAAATTCCTTTTGAATCATTTTGACAAACTGTTGAACCACATTATTTGGGGGAAGTAATTTTTGAGTCTCATCTTGTAGCTTACATGGAATTTCTTCAATTTTGTTAATAAGCTGCAATTTGTTGCAAGAATGGAAAGAATGAAGGTGTTGTCATTGATTTCAATTGGTCAATTTGTTATCAACTAGTTGCTGTTGTCATTAATGTCATGATTATAGGTTATTGGTTGTTCATGTCAAGGATATTGAAAAAAATGTATTGAAGAAAGATTGTAGGTGTTTAGTGATTGCTCTGGGTTTTGCTCCAGGATTTTATCCTATAATTGTGTGGTTCAAATATATTGATCGTGGTTGTTGGAAGTTTCTAGATCCAAATTTTTGGCTATTGATTAATTGTACAGTGTGAGTTATGTTCACCAGTTGTGAACTATGGTTTTCTGTGTTTCTTGTTGAGGTTTGGGAGAAATATTGTTGGTCTAGATTTCTCTTTTCCAAATTCTTATGACTTGTGGTTCTAGAGTGGAGTTATTATGATTGTATTGAATATAATTTTAGTATCTAGAAGGTTCATGCTTAATTGTTCTATGTGTTTTACATTGGTTAGGCCAAACTTGTGTTGAACACTATCTTCAAAGTTGATGAAGCGTGTTGGATATATTTGGGTCCTTATCAAGTGTGTGGTTGGGTTTTCCTCATTCTAATTCCATGCTAGCATGTTTTGGTGCTGAACTAATTTGAATTAATGCTAGATGGTTGACTTTAGATATGTTTCAAAGTTGAAGATGGTATAGATGTAGGATAAGTTAGTGGTGAAATAAAGCAGGGGAAAAAGAGAGATAAGTGCAAAGAAATAGAGTAGATAGATGTGAGATTGATGTGAATTAGTGAGTGTCTATGATGCGAGTGTGTTAGATTAGTACAAAGTCTAAATTCCATGTTTTTCAAATGCAGTGAGTTGAAGGTGTTCTATCATTCATGCATGTTTGCAAGTGGTTGAGAAAATTGTGGTGGATTTATCTATTGCATTGAGATTGTCTTCTCTCTATAAGATATATCTTCTATCTTCTTTGTATCTCGATGATAGTGAGCCCTCTGGGTTGTTAGACCTATTGGATAGTGAGTCCTTGTATTGGAAGTGAGCCTTATTTCTCAGGAAGTGAACCTTTTGTAATCGGTTATGATATTATCTAGAGTGCGAGTTAATCCTCACTGTGGTTTTTCCTTTATTGGGTTTTCCACATAAATCTGGTGTTGTTGTGTTTGTGTGATGATTTTCAATTTTTGCACTAGCAATTAATGTTTAATCATTCAAGCAGTGTTAAGGATTAGTTTCAGTGAATGTTTTAAGGGTTTAAATTTGTTACAGTTGATTCACCCCCCCTCTCAGTTGTCTTATTCAACAATAGTCATGTTCCTCACCAATCATTGAGTGAGTTGGTGAGAATAAAGTCTTTGTGAATCAAATATTCTTCAATTTCCACATACATGTCTCAGTTGGGAATGATCCCAAGTTCCTCCAAGTTATCCAATTTGAGTCTCCTCATTTTTATCCAAGCTTTCACTTTATTTTCCATATCCTCTTTCTCTTGAGAGAAAGCATTTACAGTGTCATCCAATTTTGTTTTTATGCCTTCCATTTTTTTTAGCTTCTCCATGATAGATCCCAACATTTCTGTTCCCAATGCAATCAAATGATCAAGATACTCTTCGACTACTCAGTCCCTAGTATGTACCTTTTCCACCTTTTGGATGATATGATTTTTAGCACCAACTACAATTACCTCAGGCTCAATAAATTCAAAAGACTGGGTAATCTTCTGTAGCATGGTCGTAAGCTATTATGTCTTAGCCTTATAGTGATCCTTCATCTTCTTCTTCTTGTCAAATTTATCTATGAGAGAATCAAGGGAAGATTAAACATATTCCTTTGTGCTCTCATGAGTTACCTTGCCCAATTCTACTTGTGACAGAGTAATCTGTGATGTCAACTTCTTCATATGTTTTGTCAGAGGGAGGTTGAGCTATCTTTGCATAATTATTACCCTCTTTGTCAAACAACATCCTAGAAAGAGTCTTTTATTTCTTCTTGGATCTTTTCTTGGAAAATTTAAGCTGTGTAAAGTCAAACTCATTCAGAGAGATGGTCTCTTTCCTCCTCTTTGGCGTTTGTGATGAAAAACATGGTAGTAATGGTGAGCTCTCAGTTTATGTAGCCATCATATGGGATGTAGTAGCTGCATTCACAAAGGTGGTAGTCATGATGGAAGGAGTGTTAGTCAAAACAACCTTGGGAATTTCAGCCCTAGACACTTGCACATAGTCATTCAAGAACTTCTCTGAATCAAAATGTGATGTAAGGTCAAAAGATGGTGAGGAAAACCTTGGTAAATACATAGGAGAACCAATCACATTATCTAACCCTTGTTTTAGGCTTTCAAATGGAAACTCTTAGATAGGGGATGAATGCACAAAATAAATTAACATAATAGGTACACCAACACTTGTTACTAAGGGAGGAGCATTGCCAAGGACACTAGACATATACGAGGTCATAGGAGGAGCAGGAATAGACACAACATTCGTATTTAAAGGAGAGAAAATATTTAAAGGAGAGAAAACATGAGGATCCTTTGGAATGTTCTCATGAGGAGACAATTCAGATTCCTCATATCTTTCTTCCTTAATTTTCCCCTCTTCCTGCACAAGATCCTCTTGTGATTCAACAGATGGCCCCTCTGTAGCTTTTCCACTCTTCTTATTCCCACCCTTTACCACAAAATTGATCTTAGGATTTGAAGGTCTACTAGAGCTTGGAGAATCATTCCTATTTTTGGTCCTTAAATTATACCTCTTACCTATTTGAACTTGTGACTAATCTTCTAATCCAATGGAGAAAGATTTCAACTGTATTCCTCTTTCTTCTAGCCAAACATTTGTGTTAGCTAAAATGGGCTCAAACCCTTCTCAGATCGAGATTACCTCTTTCTAGGACCGTCAAATGGGAGAAAAAGGTGAGCCTGCAATATTATTTATTTCATATTTAGGATCCAATATATTTTCATCATCCTCCATGTACTTAGGTACATCAACAAGATCCAATTCCCTTATTTGATCCAAAGTTAATCTGCAATAATTCATTCTCCCAATTTCTCGCTTTGTCCTAATGTGAACCCAAATGTCCTTGACTTGATGTACATGAGAAAAATCCATTTTGATTTGAGACTTCATACGTCTGTAATCAAAGTCAAATCTTTCTTTGTACAATTTAAGTGTTACCTATTGCATTTATGATTCAACAACCTTGGCCTTGTATAAAGTCTAAATAGAGTATCTTCTGATTGCTAATGGAAATTTGAATCCAGGTTTGTGGGATTCCATTTGTTTACTAGGAACCACAATAATCTACCTTCATAACTCCATTAAATTTTTTTTATTGCTAGGATAACGTGGAAGCATATATGGATAACTAGCAAAACATCCAAATCTCAAATAGGTAAAAGTTAGAAATTAGAGATAAAGGTAGCCATATTTTTTGACAATATTCTAGATGCTTCATCAGATACTCTCTTATTCTCCAATTTAGGATCAAAGGCACACATAAGAGGAGAAAAGAAGACATTGTTTACCCTTATAAAATGATTGATACTTCCCTTGAGAGTGATTTATGGGAAATAGTTGTAAACCTATGTAACCTTCCTATCTCCCTCAGTATTTAGACCTAAAAAATTTCTCATGGATGCTGCAACATAGAACAAGTATAAAGTCATATAAAACTTGTGTTTTGTGAGAACTTGGGTCAATTTCTCATGGAGGGCATTGTTGATTTCCTCACCCCAAAAGATTTTCTGATTCCCTTTCAAGATAATCTTGATGTTCATGAACATCGAGTCCTTAAAGGTGAATGAAGTAGGTAAACCATGTACTCTACTGAGAAGTGTAATGAGGTAATTTATGTCTTCAATTAAATCACTATGAGGAGGATTCTTAGGCCACCTTGTAACACCTGGTCTAGGAGCCTTCAACCATTTACTGTTGATCATCCTTTTGGTAGAATCAGGATCTTTATCATACTTTTCCTATCAGATTCTTTAGAAATATCTACATATGTGTTAGCTCCTAGGCACATGAAAAATTTATCAAAGAAATATACATCTAATTACATCACCACATTCCCATTTGAATCTTAGACCTTCCTACCATCATTTTTGTAGTGAGAGGCAACTTGTAATATAAACTCTGGATTTTGAGCTACCACTAGAAATGAGGCCACAAGATGTATGCTATTGTGAATAATTGACTTCATTCCATTGTTTAAGGGTTATTTCTTAGTTATCTCAACAAATTTGGACATGTCCACATGATCAATCTCTGTATACTTGATTTCATCCACATTTGATGAAACCACTGTAGGAGGAAGCACACCTTGTCAATTCTACTTCATAGCTTTCCCCTTAGAAGGATATAGATCTAACATTGATAGAAGAAAGGCCTTGCAGAAATATAGATGCAAGAAAATCTTGAAAAACATGCACAAAGAGCTACATGACAAGATTAGCATTTTGCGGATGTTAGGAAAAAATTGCATTTAGGAAATAGAAATGAGGGTGATAGAATTATTATGCAAAAAGTGGGGTTTGTGCGTGGTGAATGTGGAAAATAGAGCATGGAGGATTAACTTGGAAAAGTAGGAAAATTTCTAGTGTTCAAAATTTTGGCGAAAAAATGTGTATATGTGTCGCAAAATGATGAAATTGAAAGTGGAAATTGCCTTTGCAAAAATTTGTAGTGTCATTAAAAAATAGCGACATTACAGGTGGGGTATAACTTTGATTTTTGCTAAGTCAACAAAAATTACCGATTTTAGAAACTTGGGAAGATTCTTTTATTTTTTGTCAAATCATTAAATTTTAATCATTATGCAAGTTAATGTTTGTTTTATTTGTTGGGTCGAGGAAAAACCATGACCCTACAAATGGGGTAGAACATTTGAAAACAATTTGTACTGGTGTGGAAAAACCCTGACCATCCAAAAAGTTATTTACTCACTTGAATATTTGGAAAATATTGTCAATAATACAAATGAGTCATAGAACTATTAGTAAAGTTGGGACTTTTCCTCGACCCTACAAGTGGGAAAAATTCTACAATTGTAGGTTCAGAAAAAATTACCAACTATGCAAACTTCATTTGGTAAATCTTGATCACCTTGTATGGGTGGGCTCTTAAGCTGCATATACAAGTGTCACATAAAAACATTGTTGGGTCGGGGAAAATCCCCGGCCATACAACTCAAAGACAAAGATGAAACCCTAGGTCGAGATCCTGTTGAAATATGTTCCAAATTTGCTCGAACTCCAAATACAAATGATCAAACATGGTTTTAATAGAATCACAGAAGGTAGAGGAAGAATGAATGAAAAATGAAATGAGAGAAAAATAAGTAAAACCAATTATAAATCAATTTAAAAAGATATTAAAAATAACAATAAATGCATGCGTGCAAAGCCATAATTGTAGGAGCAGACTTTTATTGCATGCTTACAAATTTGATGTCAATCATAACTTGTAAAATTGACATTTTTTGATGATTATACAAATGAAACCTATGTAACTTGCAAGGTTAGGGAAAAACCCCAACCATACAAGTAACTGTTCATTTTTTAACCTTGACTTGTAGGATCGGGGAAAAACCTCGACCTTGCAAGTGAAAAATTTCTAACTCTTGAAGACTGCTTTTTGCAACTTGAGCAACATGATGAATTTTTACAAACTAAAAAAGGTTAATGCTCGAAAGGTGTTCTGAGACTTAGGACCATGCATGAGGGAAAAATGGGATTCACCTCATTTTGCATGCTTAGAATACACGAGACTATGAAATGGATAAGTTTGATAGGGGTTATCACATGAATCAAGTGTAGTTGGATTCAAGGATAATAGACTATGATATGATGATATGTATGATATGTATGATATATATATATATTATGTCTTATATTTATGTGTGCAAGAAATGTGTGAATGCAATAATATGCAATGATGATAATTAGACTGTTGATCAAATATTAGACAAAGCATATAAATGGGAAATGGGGTGGATATAAATATGTAAGATGGAAATACATGAAAATGGAAAGATACTTTGTTCTTTGGTAATGCTAAATGCAATTTAAAGAGTGATCCTTCTTTTTATATAGTACGTGGATATTATGCACCAAAGTATAAGGAACCAAGATGATGCTGTATGAATTTCATAGACTTTGAATTGCAAACAAAAAGGGTTGTATTTGTTCATACTAGACCTACAAAAGCTTGTCAGAATATGTGAGGAAGCAAGACTTAGATAATGTTAATCCTAGTGCACAAAAAGTATGAATGATCTATTATGTAAAGGCTATTTATTTATTTAAGAATCCACCCAAATCATACACAAGGTAAGTAAATGACTTAGTAGTATTACATAAATGTCCCATGAACATGACATATAAAAGAAATAACCATGCCACATTGCAATATTCTTTAAACACACTAATATATTGAAAGATCAAGGTGGCTTCAAGTAAGCATAAGAATGGGACAAGAAGATAAATTGATAAAGAAAAAGACCAACTAACAAAATAAGTCAACAACTATCATATCTCTTTCCAAAAGATGAGCTTAATTTTAAATAGGGTCTATTGTAGGAAATATAAATTCGTTAAGGCTTGTATTGATTACATAAAAAATGGATAAATATAGGTTAGACAATAAGCTATGTAGACAACAAAATTAGTTTCAACAATAATCTCTTTGCTTATGATTTTCAAGAAATCTTAGTGCTTCACACAATGCGTAGTTTTCTCTTTGGTTGAGTGTCAAGTTTAGGTATTGTATATGTAAATTTATTCTCATTACCATGATACAAATTCAATCTAATGACTAGGTCAAGGAAAAGTGACCTCAATTGGGTATATGACCATTTATTATGAGATGAAAAAGTAAATTGAACTTTATTATGATAGGTAGGTAGGTGAAACAATAGAGTGATAATTATTGAAGCCATGATAGGTGGAAAAGGGAAACAATAGATATTGATAATTTATGAATCCATGATAGGTGTATAAATGAAAAACAGTAAGTTTATTATGAACTATATTTACATACTATTATTACAAAAACTATTAGGATACCCCAAGGGTTAGGAAAAGAGCTTATTGAGATAAATATTGTTGATAGGATCTTCTAAAGGTTTCCCTTAAAGTTTGGCGAGTTGATAAGATCCAAATCCATAGATTACTATGATGACAAAAGGTACTCACCAGTTAGGCTTAAATTTCCCCTTCTTATCTCAATCTTGTTGATTCTTTTGATTTTATTTTAAGACTAGGTCACCTACTTTAAATCTATGAGTTTTTATCTTCTTCTTGTAACTATGATGAAGGTGATTTAGATAATATTGTAAATGATTTAGTGCATTGAGACACCTTTCATATAATAATTGTAGCTCATGTAATCTAGATACTCAGTACCCATCATCATCAATGAGATGCTGTAAGGAGACCCTTAGTGATGGAAGCTTGAACTTGATAGGAAAAATGGCTTCAATACCAAAGATGAGAAAATATGTAGTGAAAACTGTAGGTGTATATATGCTAGTATGATAAGCCCATAAGGTGGGATTAATTTGTAAGTTCTCATCATGACCAACTTTATTGATTGTCTTCTTGAGAATTTTTAGTATAGTTTTTTTAAGGCCTCAAATTGATTGTTGCCTTGTGAATAATATGAGGTGGAAAAGTGGTGTTAAATATGAAATTGTTGGAAAAGGTCATGAAAATATTGATTTTTGAATGGATTATCATTATCAATGATGATGGAAAGGGGAATACCATACTAAAGAATGATATAATTTAAGATAAAATTTGTTATTTATTTTTTGGTAATATGTGATAGTGGAACGACTTTTATCCACTTTGTGAAATACTCAGTGGTAGTGATAATAAAATTATGACCATTTAATGAGGGGAGATTGATTTTTCCAATGAGGTCAAGTCCTCATTGTGAAAAGGGCCAAGGAGTAGTTGCTGGTTATTGACCCATAGGAAAATTGGTACTTTATAACCTAGGTCATAAAGCACCACTTTTCTCCTAAGGTCATTCAAGATGGTCCTAGGAATCCTAATTGGATTGACTATCAACCTCAAAGGTGAGTCAATTCTCAACAAGGAAGACCTAGGAAGGGTTATTTTAAGCTTTGAGGGGTTCACCACCAAGATAAAGCTTGGAAAAGACACTTTAACATTCAGCTCACAAAACCTAGTAATGCAAGCCAAATAATGAGTACAAATGATGAAATTAAGCTATACCAAGTTAGGGTATGTATACCTAGGAAGTTTGGAAATGTGATGAGGATTCTAGAAATGAAAAGAAGCTGTCAAAAAGTGCTATGGAGGACTAAGACGCCCTTACTATTGTCTTAGTCCCGTTACTGTTTTTCAGGGTAAATGTGGAATCTTCAGATCTCAGAACATAATATCAAAGAATATTTAAAAAATATCCTTGGGAGGACTAAGATTCCCTAGGTGGCATATTAGTACCATTCTAGATTTATAAAAACTCTGAATGTGGTCCCGAGCTCCAAGGTTTGCACTTGCTTCTTCTTAGATTTGAGGTCCTAAATCTTCCAGATTTGGCCTATAGGTGAGTTTCCGTGAAGATGAAAAATTTGCAATGAAACTTTGCAATCTTGCACTCCAAATTTTCTTCAAGTATTCAACCTAAATCTGCAATCACAAGCATGCAAGAGAGGGAAAACTTGTTGATTTTTAGTAAATGGGGGTTTGTCTTGGTCAAACTGCTTGTTGGTAATTAAACCTTGAAATGAAATAGAATAATGAAGGGAAATGATGAATGGACAATATGAAATTCTACAACTCACCAAATCCTTGTGATATAATGCTGCAAATATTCTTGAGAGGGCTACAATGGATGTGGATCTTGAATATTGCTTGAATAAGATAGATATTGAATGCAATGTTAGCTTGAATTATAGAATCCTACATCACAATTGTTAGCTCCAAAACAAACATGACGATGCTTGAATCTTGATGATGGATCCAAATGCTTGAAGAATTTATCTTGAATGCTCTTGAATGAATGCTTGATTGATTAGAGATGGGATAGGATATGAAAATGAGTGGAGGAACCTTGTATTTATACTTATCTATGCTTGATATCCCAAAATTACATCACACCAAGTTGACATATGAATTCATTAAATAAAGGAGGCTAAATCTCACCAAGATTTGAAATTAAATCTTGAAAATAAGCCAAGGAGGACTAAGACGCCCTAGGTGGTGTCTTAGTCTCGAGGCTCAAATCTCGGGGCACAAAATCCAAAAAGGGACCTTTTTAGGTGTATTCAAAATTAGGGTCCCAAGACCCATGGAGGACAAAGACACCCTAGGTGCATTTTAGTCCTAGTCCACAAAGCAAGGGCACATAGAAAAAAACATTAAATTATCACTTATCATTTGATATTTTTCAATATTTTCTATAAAAATATATAGTTTATTAGGCTTGTGGATGCAAAATAGGGCCAATTAAGACATAAAGAAGGATAAATAAAGGCAGGCGGGCCCAAACAAGTGTGAAAATGCAAGGGTATGCATTTTACTACACTAAATTTAGCCCCCAATTTAGTGAGAGGATGAACTTGCTTCAAAATCACACTAAAGTATCCAACCATGCAATCAAGAGGGATTAAATGTACGAATGCTAGCAAGATAGGATGCCAATAACCAAGAGGATGGCCAAGCCCCCAGGATCAAGATCCTATTATAGACCAAAATAGGCACAAAGGAACACACATGCAGATGATATATGAAGCCATACTCAAATCACAAACATACATCATCAAGGAAAAAGGAAAAAGGAAAAAGGAAAATGCAATGGATCAAGCTTTGATTGGTTGTCGAACATGCTATGGACCAGGTCTAGGTTCTTTGTCCAAAAAGTTTGCAAGTGGAATGCTTTATCCACTAAACAAATAAAAGTGCATGCTCACAAGGGCTAGTGAAGCTAGGTGTTCACTAGGTGAGCCCCGGGAAGTCCATATCAACATCATACCCTAATGACTATGATAAGAACAAAAAGAAAATGCATGCTCACAAGGGCTAGTGAAGATATTTGTTCACTAGGTGAGCCCCTTGGGACCATATCAAATCCATACCTCCATGACTTTAATAAGGCACAAAAAGAAAATGCAACAAGAAAAGGGATGTTCAAAGGGATTTCACTTAGTTCATGTGAGGTCATGATCTTAGGGGTCATCATGCTTAACATCTCTGAAAAAGGATAAATATAGGGTCTCATCCTGGGGAACATCATACCCAATGTTTCCAAGAGAGGAAAAATACAAAAGGTCTAATATTTTTTCCAAGAGAGGACAAGTGCAAAAGGTCTCATCTTAGGGAACATTGTGCCTAATGTCTCCAAGAGAGGAAAATCAAATATCACACTCTCTAAGGAAGTCAAACCTAATGAATCCACCGATAGAAGGACACATAGCAAGAAGAAAGGAAATCACACAAGGAACATGAAAACATATGAAATCATTGGGTTTGACTTCCTTAGAGAGTGTGATATTTATTTGTTTGTTTCAGTTCTTGCAAAGGATAAGACTCTCGATAACACCTTGCCCCCACTTTAAAGAAATTGATAACACCTTGCTGTGACCAATTATTTTAAAGTAGAAAAGGATAAATGCTAACAATAAAGAGGACATGAGAGCTTATTTGGGAACCCCTATTCCAAGTCATATGTTTCCAATAAGCTACATCATGAATAAGTATGTCAAATGTGAGCCAACTTAAGGCATTTCGTCCACATCCCAATCTTGATCTTACATATACATGGAAGGAAGTCAACTAGCCAAAAGAGAATGACAAATTACATACGAGGACAAGCTACCTAGCTCCTTGCCCTCACTTAGTGCAGGACAAGAATGAGCCAAAATGAGAAACATGCTAGAGTGAAAATTAGTATCAATTAGAGGAACTAGGTGCCCCCACATAAGGAAGAGCACCAAAATCCTTAAGATGTTGGATTTTATTACTTAAAACTTTACATTCATTAGTAGAATGACCATGAACTCTATGATATGCACAAAATGAATGTTCGTAATAAAATTTATTTGATTTTCTTGGAGGGAGGGATATCAAACAATCTCAGAGGAGTCTTAGCAAGATACTCTCTTGATCAAATGTAGATAATGTTTCGTTATTGTGTGACAACGATATCTTTTTCTTAGTACAAGATGTCATACTTACACAAGAATTTTTGGATTGCAAGATTTTGTTCTCTTCTTTAAAGGAAGGTGTAAATTCTATAGAATTCGAATCATTAGGGTTTTGTGTGATGACATTGAAATCAAGCAAATATTTCTTTGTTTGTTTCAGTTCTTGCAAAGGATAAGACTCAAGACCACTAGTCTCTATTAATTCAGGATGCACGACTATCAAAGTTGGCCTAGATGAATCTTTTATTAGAGTGTTGATATTAAGTGAAGGCTTGTTTCTTTCTATCAAAGGACAATAACCAAGACCATTAGTTGTTTCTTGTGTGTTGGGTTCTATAGGGACACAAATACCTTGTTCTCAAGCCCCACATCCTTTTCCACTATATCCAAGTTGTTTCATAAGATCATAACCTCTTCCATAAATATTTTTCATTTCTTTAGGATTTGGTGGTTGTTGATAGTCTATCTCGTTGAAGTTTGTCATTTAGTTTTCTTTTTATTCTAAAGTGGTTGAGGTGGATGCTTTCAAAGGTTCTGCTTTTTCTTTTCCCTTTTTAGAGTCTTTATTTATGATCTTGTATTCTCTAATGAATGTTGGTTCAAAAATCAACGATCCCACATCATCTAGTGATATTGTTGTGAAGGGATTATACAATCTATTTTTTTGTTGTTCTTTCATGGGTCCTACTTGTGTAGTTGGTGTCAATGTTTTTAATGAATTATCTTTATCTTTGTAAATGTTCAAACAATCGTATGGTTTAGGATCGACTTTGATTGCATACACTTTGTTGTTGTAAAAATATTTCATTTTATGATGAAGAGTGGAAGGCAACCCCATTCATTACATGAATCCATAGTCTGCCTAAAAGAAGATTATATAAAATATCATCAGGCATAACATGGATCAGGGTTTGTAATGTGGCCTTTCGAGTGGCAAAAAGTAAAGTGATTACAACAAGCGGTTGTTTTCACACATTATCAAAGACATTAATAGAGAAAGAGATGGGTTGGATTTTTGATTTATTGACACCAAGCTTATCCAAAATATTTTCATTACACACATTTAAGGATGAGCCATTGTCAACAAGGGTTCATTTTATCCCTGTGCTTTTATATTGAGCTATGCTCATGAGAGCATCACATTTTTTTTGCACTTCCAAAGGAGGGAGATCACTTTGGTGGAGAAAAATGTTAGCATTTATTCCTTGAATCATGGATGCTATGTCATTCGGATTTGAACTAGAGGGGTCTGCAAATTTTTGCAAGGTTGCGTGAAGCATAGTGTGATAATTAGGTGAATTATGAATTAGGCCCCATAGGGATATCTTTGTGGGAGTATTCTTAAGTTGTTCAAGAAGATCATACTCCTTTCCACTTTGTGAAGATAAATGAGGGGGAATTGGTAAGATAGGATTAGGCAATGGGATGGATGTTGAAGGTGTTTTTTTTGGTTGCAGATTGTTCCTAGTGTTGTATGTATGAGCAACAATATTGTAACTCGGTTGTTGTGAAACATTGTTCTTAGGTGGTTCAAGGATAAGGACGGGTTTGTCTTGAACTTGTGGTTTTTGTGAGGTTGGATAAATGATAAGTTTAGGATCAGGAGAGTACTCCAAGGGGTATCTAATGTGCATAAACTCAGAAGACTCATCCTTATTTTCATGATCTCATAGTGAAGGGGAGTCTAATGTCACTTCATCATCTTCATCTAAGGAATTACTATTTTGAATGTTCTCATTTTCTTCCATTGTGATATCTTCCCTAGTAGGAGAGTTTTTAGGAGATCTACAAACCAAATGTTCTTGACATTCAAGGATTGGTTCTTCCAAAATGACTTCATTGCAAGTAGGGGAATGATCAATGGTTGAATTTTCTTGCTCAATAATGGTTTCCCTAGGTGAAGGGGGACAACTAATATTCTCTATCATTGAAGTATCTTATTTACAACTAGGAGAGATACTTGGAGGAGAAAAAATGTGATTGTCACAATTGTCCAAATTTTCACTCCTTTGATCATCCAACACCAACATATTTTCCTCATATACACTTTTATCCTCTAGAACATTATCACGAGAGGTGAAGATTTTGGGAGATTAATGTAGACTAGTTGAATTTTCAGTGGTCTCTTGTTGTGTTATGCGGTCATCATGATTATCTATGGTTGTTTATTCTTGTTCATCAATGTCAGGTCCACTAAGAGAGGTAGAAGGAGATAAACAACTAGGATTCTAAAAAATCTCATTGATTAGTTCTTCTAATACCAAAATATATTCTTTTCCAATAGGATAGATGTTAGGAGAACAAATATGATCATTAGGAATGTCTAAGGTTGTATTCTCTTTCACTAAAACACTCTCATAGGGAGGGGATATGAACCTTTTCTTAGCGTACCTAGAAAGGTAAGGGACTAACATTTTTTGACCAAAAATGTAAAGAAATTTTAACCATATCATGCAATGCTTTGATAATGCAAATCCAAATATGAACACTTTTATCCAATGTATGTAAAACTTTAAGAATGCAAACAATGTATATCCAAAAATGAAAAGCACTTTTATCAAACTTATGTAAAGTTTTATGAATGTAAATATTGTATATGAAAAAGTGAAAAATACTTGTATCCATATTATGAAAAGTTTCAGAAATGTGAGCATTTTCAGATCTAATGATGCTTGTAATTGGAATGATTTCAAAAATGAGAGCCCTAAATTGATGTTTTTGACCTAGATGCATAAAATAGATGTTGTCAAAACTTTCCAAACTTATAATATATGTTACCAAGAGGCTTGGGAAGCACAAAAAAGTAGATTTAAACCCTAAAAATTGTAGCTTCAAACTCAACAAGGACTAAGATGCCAGTAAGGGCATCTTGGTCCTACTGAAGGAATTTGGAGGGTCTAGAAAGTGGAACAAAAATCATACAACTCAGATAGGGTTCTGAGATAAAAAATCATAGAGGGGCTAAGACACCAGTAAGGGCGTTTTAGTCTAGTGGAGGTTTTTTAGAGAGAAACAAAAAGATACGAGTTGATAACAATGTTTCCAGGTTGCCTATCCAGGGACCTGATGTTGAGAAACATAAAACTAGGCAAATGAATGCAATAAAAAGTAACTAGTGAAAAACAATTGGATGCAAAGTTGAATGCAATTTTTAAAATTTTGAATGCAATAACAATGTTTCTAAATGCAATTAGGATGATTAAAACTACACATTTTAGTTTTTCAATGAGATGATATGATGCAAGAAAGAAAAATGCAGTCTATATGCACTTTCACCAATGCAAATATGAGAAACCCTAGATGCAATTTCACTAATGCAAGATGTAATGCAAGAATGAATGCAACCTATATCTAGGATTTTAATGGATTCCAAATCAGAAAATGAATTCTCAAAGATGTCAAGTTCGCCAAAATGAGCCATAGAAAAATGAGGCGAGGGAATGCTATATATTTCTTTAGGTCATTTAATGATGTCCTAGGAATCCTAATTGGATTGACTATCAACCTCACAAGGTGAGTCAATTCTCAATTAGGAGGACCTAGGAAGGGGGTTCTTTCAACTTTTAAGCTTTGAGGGGTTCACCACCAAGACAAAGCTTGGAAAAGACACTTTAACATTAAACTCACAAGACCTAGTAATGCAAGCCAAATAATGAGTACAAATGATGAAATTAAGCTGTACCAAGTTAGTGTATGTGTACTTGGGAAGTCTAGAAATGTGATGAGGATTCTAAAAATACAAAGAAGCTGTCAAAATGTACTATGGAGGACTAAGATTCCCTTACTGTTGTCTTAGTCTTGCTACTATTTTTTGGGGCAAATACAAAAAAATCGGATCTCAGAACAAAATCTCAAAGAATCTCTAAAAAATACCCTTGGGATGACTAAGATGCCCTAGGTGGCATATTAGTCCCATTCTAGATTTTTGAAAACTCTAAATGTGGTCTTGAGCTCCAAGGTCTTCACTTGCTTCTTCTTAGATCTGAGGTCCTGAATCTTCTAGATCTAGCCTGCAGGTGAGTTTTTGTGAAGATGAAAAGTTTGCAATGCAACTTTGCAACTTTTAAATCTTGCACTCCAAATGATCTTCAAGTCTTCAACCTAAATCTGTAATCACAAGCATGCAAGAGAGGAAAAACTTGTTGATTGTTACTAGATGGGGTTTTTTCTTGGTCAAACCCCTTGTTGGTAATTAAACCTTGAAATTAAATAGAATAATGAAGGTAAATGATGAATGAAAAACATGTAATGCTACAACTCACCAAACCCTTGTGATAGAATTCTACAAATATGCTTGAGAGGGTTGCAATGGATGTGGATCTTGAAACTAGCTTGAATAAGATAGATATTGAATGCAATGTTTGCTTGAATTATAGAAACCTACATCACAATTGTTAGCTCCAAAAAAAATATGATGATGCTTGAATCTTGATGATGGCTCCAAATGCTTGAAGAATTTCTCTTGAATGAATACTTGAATTCTTGATTGATTAGAGATGAGATAAGATAGGAAAATGAGTGGAGGATCCTTGTATTTATACTTATCTATGCTTAATATCCCAAAATTACATCACACTAAGACAAAATATGAATTCATTAAATAAAGGAGGCTAAATCCCACCAAGATTTGAAATTAAATCCCAAAAATTAGCCAAGGAGGACTAAGACACCCTAGGTGGCGTCTTAGTCCTAAGGCTCAAATCTTGGGGCACAAACTCCAAAAAGGGACCTTTTCAGGTGTATTCAAAATTAGGGTCCCAAGACCTATGGAGGACAAAGATTCCCTAGGTGGAATTTTAGTCCTAGTCCACAAATCAAGGACACACAGACAAAACATTAAATGATCACTTATCATTTGATATTTTTCAGGATTTTCCATAAAAACCTATAGTTTATTAGGCTTGTGGATGCAAAATAGAGCCAATTAAGACATAAAGAAGGATAAATAAAGCAAGGCGGGCCCAAAAAAGTGTGAAAATGCAAGGGTATGCATTTTCCTACACTACAATTACAAGTTTTATGTAGGTTAATGAGTCAAATCTCCATGTTGTTGGCGTTGATGATATTTTTTAATGAATTATTGTGTATCTTGTTCCATAGTCGACTAATAATAACCTATTCACAATTTTTTTGACAAGGGTAGGATCACTAGAATGTGCCCCACAGATACCTTCATGCACCTCATGTAATGCAGTTTTAGATTCTTTTGATTTTAGACGTATAAGGAGGATATCATTAAGACTCCTTCAATATAATGTATCACCAAGGATAATGAAATGGGAGGAATGATGTATGAAAATTTTCTTTTTGATACTAGATAGGTTGGGTGGAAGAGTGTTGTAATGAAGGTACATGCAAATATCATGATACCATGGGGATTCAGGACCAACAAGTTTGCATACTAGTTTAATTTTTTTAGGAAATTGAAGGTTGGGATTAAAAGTTGTTCTACCAAGAACTCACAATATTGGATATTATGAAGCATATCTAAGAGAGACCCAATAGTGGCCATGGCATCAATTGCTTTATTCTTCAACCTTCGTATTTGTTCAAAAGAGACAACTAAAAAGTATTTTTTAAATCTATCCACCATCCTCTTGCAGGGGAGTATTTTTTATCTTTTATTTGATAGTCATTGTTTAATTGTCTTATTGTGAATCTCCATAGGCTTGAAGTTCTTTTATGTTACACCGAATAATCATTCTAAGTCCTATGATTAAAGCTTCATACTCAACCATCTAATCTATGCATGGGAATTATAGTTGATATTATTTTGAGATAAAATCTCCTTGTGGAGTGGTAAAAATAATTTTGAAACCTGAACCATGTTGAGTGTATGAGCCATCAAACTAATACTTCAAGTGTGTTGAAGTGAGTGTCAAACTATTTCATCTAGAAATTATAATATGAGAGGATGATATACATTGATTTGTGTTTCTATTAATTGGTCAGTAATGAATTGTTCTTTGATACCCTTGGTGGCACCTTCATATTTTGCAAATTTGAAGTGCCCATATTGAAAGTTTTGCCTCTGCACTCTCAGAAGTGCACCTGAAAAATCTGCCCAAGTGACCTAATTTGGAAGGTCATAATTCAAAACTATTTGATTTTCCTGCAAAATCCCTTGGTAGACACACTCATGTGACATATGTGAACATGTGTGTCAATTTTCAAGCCCCTGTGATGAGTTTTGATAGTGTTTTGAAAGGAAAAGCTAGAGGGTTCTGGCACTTTTTTTTTCTGTTTGAGAACTTTCAGTTCTACAAAGTGGCCTCCCGTTCAAGCTTATATTTCACAAATGGATGATTTTCATGATGAACGGGTTGTTGAAATCCATTCCCCCCACATTGATATGCTCCCCTATAAGGTTTTAGAGCCCCAGGATCTGATTTGATATTTTTTCAAGATCAAAAGAAAATGTTTTTTCTAATTTTACATCTACATTTCTGAAAGTGTTTCAAGGTGGTCAACTTTGACCCCTAATATCTCATTAAGAACGATGATTCAAGCAAAGCCCTCTTGAACACACACTTAGTGTACCTAAATGAGCTTGTGTTTCCATTGGAAGCCTCCTAGTAGGCGATTTGGTATGTTTTTGAAGTGGTGAGTTGGTGAGCCCTGATTGGTTATGAACAAATGCAGTTACAAAAATATCTAATTGAGCAATTTTTTCAATTAATATATTTCACCTCATAATCCATTTTGTTGAACCATTTATTGTACTGAATTCTCAGCTCAAATGTCTACATGCTTATGGATTTTCACAGCTTCAGGAGGTTGTTTAATTGGTTTTCTAGGGTGATTCCAGGGCCCACCTGGCTAGTTTTAACCATTGTGCAAATATGCTAGAAAGAAGATTTTAATGGCAATCCACTTCAGTTTTTCAATGCTTGATGCATTCAGGGGATGCCTCTGATCAATTGAGCATGGAATTTGTTTCAAAATGATTTTTTTTTAGCCAGGCCCACATGGGGACCCGACATGCTCGGCATAGTCATGAAATTAGATATAATAGAGCTCCAATGACAACCATTTCCATAAGAAAATAATCATGGGGAATGTGTGTTTCACTTGAATCACCATGGGACCAAGTCACAACACTATTCAATCTTACTAGGTTGTTTGAACAACTATAGGATATTTGGAAAGCATATGAGGGGATTGGTACTATCCCAATAGGACACTTGATGCTGGTCTGATGTCATTGAACATTTAAATCCCATGATTATCATAATTGTTGGTTGAGTTGTGGGTGTTATTTGAGACATATCGATTTCTTATGTTAGTAAGTGAACACAGTGATTGTCTGAAACACAAGTATGATTTGTTATGGTGCAAACCATATTATCTTCATATTGATATTGGATAATAGTGCTTTAGTGTATGAGAGTAATGACTCATCACTTGAATGAAGGGGTGTAATTGGTGCATGCGTGGGTGAAATTTGATATTTTGTTGTTGCTTATAGTTATCAAACTATTATATGGACAAGAACATGAAAAGGGATATCGATGAATTTATTTCATAACATATGCAGTTTATATAATAGTTTTCAATATGCCTGGAACTGTTTACCATGAGTAAATAGGAGATCATTTACACCATGGATGAAGAATAATACATGACCAAGAATGAGATTGGGCGTGGAAGAGTCTAAGTTCTAATTGATTTTCTTGAAGGCCAAAATTGTTTGTAGTCATGGCTTTAGCTTGAAATGTGACCCAACTACATGTAGAGGAGATGAACCCAAATGTTTCCAATAATAGAGGGAGTCAATAGATGCAAAGAGCAATGCAAGAAATATCTTTGTCCACCATGCAAGGGACTGTTTGAGTCTGCAATGAAAATGTATCAAAGTATGGATTGAGGGAAATCTAGCCTAAATTTTACCACATTTGGTACACATTTAAAGGTAGTTGGGGAGTGGATGCATTGGAAATACTTGAGGAAAATTCTAAGAAAATGTACTTACAAATGTTGAACCATGCAGTCTCATGGAGGTGTGACTCTACGAAATGAATGTTGGATATTCAGAAAACTAATTTTTCAGATGGATGCCCTCGATGTTACAAGAATGGTTCTCACCTTTAGTAGTTAGAATTACTTAAATGTAAGGAAGAGTTGACATGGGAGAAGGGATCCAATGAAACAAATATAACATAGATGGTAAAGACCTATGAACTATGGTAGGGTGTTGGTGCCAAACTTGGAAATTGATTGTTGCAGATGGCGTGCCATTCCATTGGCTGAATATGGTCAAAGGTCGATGAGAATGATGTATGGAGCCTTTGTGGGCCACCATTTATGCTGACTAAACGTTGCAAATTTGATAATGCGAGGGAGAACCCATGGCTTGCAGTGAAAATGTATCAAAATTGTTTGAGGAAATTCTCTTTTCACAGAGGCCAGGGAATGTTTGTTGTTGTGGATGATGCTGTCATTGCCAAGCTGTAAAATGAGAAAATGGAAGTTAGGGTAGATGAAAAATCAATGGAGGATAATGGACAAGAAATGCAGCCAAATCCCCACCATTGATCGCTCATCACTTGTTGTTTTTTTCCTTTTTAGTTTGGACAAGCGATGGGCAATGCTGTTTCATTTCCATCGCTCATCGCTTGTTGTTTTTTTTCCTTTTCACTTTGGACAAGCGATGGGCGATATGAAGGAAGGAATTTAGTGGGCCCCAGTAAATTTTTGAAGGTAGGATATTAATGATGAAATGTTTCCTGATAAATTTTAAAAGGGTTTTAAAACAAAAGGTAAAACGCGAAAGGGTAAAGGTGGAAAGTAGGGGTACAATTTTATTTGCTCGTTCATAATTTCAAAGAGCCCTCACATGCTAAATGATAAATATTTTAAAATTTTGTGCCCTTTAAATTTTTTAGAGGCTTTTCACTTTTAGTAAATGGCATTTATTTTAATATGAAAAAGTAAAAAAAATGGGACAAGAGTAAAGTTTTAGCTACCTAGTAATGTGATATTTTAAGGCCTTCATTTTTGTAAAGTGAAAGTTAAAGGTCTTATGAGAAAATGCTTTAAATAAAATATTTAAAATATTATGGGCACCTAGAGAGTGAAGTTAAATGCTTTTACTATGAAGTTGAATATTTTGTATTGGCTAGGAAGTGAAACTATAAGGTGCAACAAGGAAAGTGCACGGGTGAAATTGTTTCCAGTTGCAGCAAAATGAGAGCAGAATGAAGGGTTTTTCATGGGTAGGTGAATTTTTGTTAAAAAATTAAGGTGAAGGAAAGAAAATGTAGAGGCAGTGGTTTGTTAGGAGGAGAGAGGAGAGAGGATTTTCCATTTTATGTTGTTGATGGATGGAGAAGGAAGCGGCCAAGTGTCTTCTATAGATTAATTCTAAGGATTCTTTGATTGGATCTTTCTTCTTTATCTTATGATTCTTTTCTCATTAGGAGGTGTTCCATTTTCTAAAAATTCTATAAGGAAGACAATTTTTGTATAAATATTGTAAAGATGGGTGAATTTTATAACCGCAGGTCATTAATCTAGGATGTTCTGTGTTATGAATTGAACTTCATGAATATAGTTTATCTAATGGTTGTCTCCATAACTGAAATGTAATACTCTTTTCAATTCAATAATCAAATATTGTTTGGGTTTTCATGCACATTTGTTGCATTTGAGTTGCAATTGTTATTGCTTTTTGTTTGGAGAATGGTGTAATTGATTTGATGAAAGTCAACTAAATTTTTTATTGCCTATTGTTCAAAGGATGGTGTAATTGCTTTAACAAACGTAACAAGAGTATTATGTTTGCAGATGGATTTCTAAGAATGGTCATTTGATAAAGCTTTAGTGGTCTTTTTATCATAATGTGATAACATTTTCAAAGATCTTCAAAACATGTTTAATATTGCAAGATGAAATGTTGGTTATATGACTCCATAGACCTTTCTCTTGGCACTAGTCAAGCCTTGTGCATCTTCTATTTTCAGTTTGGTCCCAAATATTAAAATAAGAAAAACCAATTCAATTCTATTTTTTGAGTTATTTATATCTATCGTGTTCTACATGCCAATTAATGAAATTCACCCAATATATTAGCCAATGTTGAGTGATATTTTATGTTTCTTAGAATATTCTTGTGAGAGCATCATATTTTAAGCAATACCCTATTAAGTGTGTGTCTAAATCTTTAGGTGTTGCTAAAGGGTCACCCCCTAGGTCCTACAGAGCTTGAAGTGCAGGGGAAATGTATTCCAATCCCATTTCCTATCAGCTGGCCAAATCCTACACTAGATATGAACATGAAGTGTGGCTTACTTCTAGGATTTAGTGGCTCTATTGATTTGGAACACCAACATAATGGTGAATCTATTGGGGAGAAGCAGAGAAATATCCATTTGCATAGAGTCAATTGTTTGGTGGATTTGAACATCTTGTTCAAATAATTGAGAACTTCTTGGACCTAGAAAAGGTTTGATTGCAACAAAGATCAAATGATTTGAGTGTGGCTCTACTGTTGGAGAAAACCCAGAACAAGATTTACTCTTGAAAGAACTTCATATTGTTTGATGTTCAGTCCTCAGTGAAAAGAGGTGATGACTCTATCTATAGAGCCTATTAAAGATGCGAATAAAATTACCAGAGCTGCAAAATTTGTTGTTGTTGAGATGAAAGGTTAACAACTGCTACAAGTTTCCAAGTATTCTCATAAATCTAAAGAAAACATTATTTTGTTTGAAAGCAGTTTATGAGAAATGTTCAAGACTTGAGATGATAAATGGTTCCCTATTAGATGAAATTGCATTAAGAAAGGGAATAGTAGTAGTTCTTTTCATACTTCTAATGTGTAATATCTGTAATGATTTGAGAAGTATGCTTATTTCTGAATTATGCCTCTAAGAAAGCTTTAAGGCCTGAAGATCTGATCTATATTTTAGAATCATGGTTGAATTAGTAAATGAAGCAGTTGACAGCTGTATATGAAGTTGATAATGATTGAATATGGATACAAGAAGGTTTCCCTATGAAACATCAAGTAACAGTATGTAGGGAAAACAATTTTTACCATGCCCTCAAAGGTTGCTATTGAAAGGTATATGCCATTAGCTTTTAGTGGTATTATAGGTTTCCCAAACTTGAATCCTAAAATTTTTAGGAAATATTTTCCAAAATTCACAAGGAAAAGTTTAGTATCAACCTTTAAGCACTTGCAAACATTCATGGATGTGATGGGGAATTATGAAGTAAATCATGAGGATGTTGTCATTAAGCTTTTTGTTCAGTGTTTGAAGGATGATGCTAGAGATTGGTTCTCGTATTTACCAACATGTTCTATAGCTTCATGGAATTAGTTTAAGATATCCTTTGTAAAACAATTTGGTGAAAAGGTAAATCCAAGCGTGGTAAGACAAAACTTTATGAAAATCCGTAGAAATGAAGATGAGTTGGTCCCTGCTTTCAATTTTAGATTTACAAAGGAAATAAGGGAAATTCCAAAAATTATAAGACCAAATGATGCTGAGTGTTTGGCTGTGTATCTCGTTGTATTAAATAGGATGATATATCTATTAAGGGATAAATAGCCTACAACATTACATCAGGCATATCAAAATGCCATGGATATTGAGAACAATTTGAAATACTCAATGATGAAATGATAAATGGCTGCAGGTGTTGGTTATCCTACCGCATTTTACACAAATAGAACTAGCGAATCAAATAATAGAAATGATTTCCAAGATGAAAATTCTTCTACTGTTATGATTTCTCCCCCATAACAATATGTAGATCATAGTGAGATCCAAGTTGAACATCAACAAAATTTGAGCAATGTTGATCAAAATTATTTTGTGCATGAATTGTATGAAATGAAGAGACACGAGGGAGATTCACCATATGAACTATTTTTGAGGTTTTTGGATGCTTTGATAGAAGTCCCCAAAAATTTCAGACCTAAGGATTTCATGTGCGTTGATTTTTTTTTCAAAATCTATGAATTTGGGTTGAGTACCTTGCTAGAGGAATTGAAGCCCCGTAGATTTGACCAAGAACCTAATTGGATAAAGGCTATAGAGTCAACCAAGTGTGGTTATGTACAAAATGTGGTTTCTCAAAATGGAGACACCAACTATCCTCTTGAGAAAAATCAAATAACAATACAATCAAGTGAAAAAATTATATCAAAAAATGAAGATGCATGTTGTATAGATGAGGATATTGACTGTAATCAACTCACAAAGAACCCATGTACAAAGAAACACAATAGTGATGAAGAATATGATACATGGGATGATAAAAAAATGAATATGCATGAATTATTTTCTTGTGATATCTCAGGTGATGAAGAAGTAAAGGAGATACAAGGTGTTATCCCATGTCATGTTGTGATCAGTGAAAACAATACACGTGTTGTTGATATTTCATTACAAATCAGTGATCATGATCCTAAAAGTGTAGCCTTAAGCATTCACTCTAAATTTTTTGAACATGGTTTATGTAGTGATGAATTCTCTTGTGATGAAAATCATAATGAGATTGAGGGTTTTGATGGTTTCTCTAAGGATTGTGACTACTCTTACGATGATGATCTAGAGATATTATCTTCACATGAAGGATGTAATGATATAAATGCTCATGAAGTCACTTGTCCTCAAGAGAATGAAAATACCGTAGATGATGAATACCGAGAATGTAGTTTAGGTTTTACATCAATGGAGCATGTTAATTATGTGAGTGATGAGGAATTTGAAGATAAGGATATGTGTTTTCAGTCTGCTAATCCTGAGCATAATGCTAAATATGATAAACATGTTGATGAATGTGCTTATGCCTCTGCTCCTCATGATTGTTTATATGAAGAAAAGATGGAAATGTTTGTGATACATGAAGATGCTGATGTTGTATATGATAATGAAATAGGTGGTCCATTTTGGAATGATAAAGTAGTACATTGTGACAAGTATATGGATCTTGAGTCAACATTACTACCCGTTGATGATATTAAAGAGCTTGTTGATTCCTATGACAATAAAGTTTCAGATTGTGTTGATACTAGAAAAATTCTTGATCCATGTGTAGAGCAGCCAAGAAATGAAAATAATGGTGGATCTCATGTTGGTGAATATGAAATCGAGTACAATTGATTCTTGTTTGATGTTCCTTATCTTCATAGTGTGAACACATACATGTTCTCATCCCATGTGAAAAGTATTTATGTGAAAGAAAATGAAGATTCTAGTTCTAGTGCTAATGAGGAAATTTTAGATAGCAATGAGTCTTTCACATTTGGTCCAACACACATATCAACTGATATTGCACATGAAGTTACCAATGCACATGGGTGTATTTTTGCTGCCCCTGTTGATGCTGAATTGCTTGAGCCTACTCTTGAGATATTTTGCATTAAGCTGAGTGATGATGTGAAAAATGAATCAAAATATGTTAGTGAACCTGAGATGAGTTCTTTTACTCATTTCTTGGATGTTAATGATGAATCTAATCTCCATCTCCATGACACCAAGGTGTGTTATGATATACCTAAAACAAAATGCCAAGAAATGTGCTTATGCCATGACACCCAATTCAAGGAAGCTCCTGAATATGCATTTTTATTTTCTTTTTGATGCACTTGGGGATTTTTTGCATGGCACACAACAAGTTGTTTATGAGGGTTTTCAGTTTGATGTGCAAATTGATTTTGATGTCAAAGTTTATGATGTCTGTGATGAAATGGACTATGAATTCTTCAATTTCTCAATTCAGTTGAATGATCATTTAGTGGAACATGAAAGTGTGTTGGCCAAGGTAAAGTGTCACAATGATTATGGACTTCAATTAGTGTCTCATTGCAGCTTTTAGATTGATAGAACTGGTGGTGACATTGGAAAGCATAGTGATATGGTCGGACATGTCAATGGCCAAGCTAGTTTGTGGGCAGTTCATGATAGTGTTTGCGGACTTGGCCTACTATAGACACTAGAGAAAATTGTTTATGATAGAGGTAAGAATTGATTTCCCTTTTCATTTGGTGGCCCAGGGTCATCAAATGAGGTAAAAAGAGAGGTTGAATAAAGGAGTAGTTTTGGAGTAGCCAAATGGACTCAATATTTGGTCTACTTCCCAAAGAGCTGGATTCTTGCTATGCCCATAGAGGGAATACATTCCCAGTCAGAGCCACTGGTGGCACCTTCAAATTTTTAAAATTTGAAGTGCCCATATTGAAAGTTTTACCTCTGCACTCTCAGAAGTGCACCTGAAAAATATGCCCAAGTGACCTACTTTGAAATTTCATAATTCAAAACCACTTGATTTTCATGAAAATACCTTGGTGGAAACACTCATGTGATATATGTGAACATATGTGAACATGTGTGTTTGTTTTCAAGCCCCTGTGATGAGTTTTGATAGTGTTTTGAAAGGTGAAGCTGGAGGGTTCTGGTACAATTTTTTTGTTTGAGAACTTTCAATTCTACAAAGTGGCCTCTCGTTCAAGATTATAATTCAAAAATGGATGATTCTCATGATGAATGGGTTGTTTCCCTCCATTCCCCCCACATTCATATGATCCCCTATCAGATTTTAGAGCCCTGAGATATGATTTGATATTTTTTTGAGATAAAAAGAAAATGCAGTTTGTTCTAATTTTACATCTATATTTCTGAAAGTGTTTCAAGGTGGTCAATTTTGACCCCTAATATCTCGTGAAGAATGATGATTCAAGAAAATCCCTCTTGCCCGCATACTTAGTGTACCTAAATGAGCTCGTGTTTCCATTGGCAGCCTCCCAGAAGGTGATTTGATATTTTTTTGAACTGGTGAGTTGGTGAGACTTGATTGGTTCTAAATAGATGCAGTTATAGAAATATCCAATTGATCAACTTTGTCGATTAATATCTCACATCAACATCCCTTTTACCAAGCCATTTGTTGTACTGAATTCTTGGCTCAAATGTCTACATGCTTATGGATTTTCATAGCTTCAAGAGGTCATTTAATTGGTTTTCCATGGTGATTCCAGTGCCCACTTGGCTAGTTTTGACCATTGTGCAAATATGTTAGAAAGAAGATTTTAATGGCAATCCACTTCAGTTTTTCTATGCCTGATGTATTCAAGGGCTACCTCAAATCAATTGAGCATGAAATTTGTTTCAATTTTTTTTCTTTTAGCTGGGCCCACATGGGGACCCGACATGCTCTGCATAGTCATGAAATTAGATATAATAGAGCTCCAATGGCAACCATGTCCATAAGAAAATAATCATGGGGAAAGTGTGTTTCACTTGAATCACCATGGGACCAAGTCACAACACTATTCAATCTTACTAGGTTATTTGAATAGCTACAAGATATTTGGAAAGCATATGAGGGTATTGGTACTATCCCAATAGGAAATTTGATGTTGGTCTGATGCCATTGAACATTTAAATCCCATGATTATCATAATTTTTGGTTGGGTTGCGGGTGTCATTTGAGACATCTCGATTTCCTATGTTGGTAAGTGAACATAGTGGTTGTCTAAAACACAAGTATGATTTTATATGGTGCAAACCATATTATCTTTATATTGATATTGCATGAAAATGCTTTAGTGTATGAGAGTAATGACTCATCACTTGAATGAAGGGGTGTAATTGGTACATGCGTGGGTGAAATTTAATATTTTGTTGTTGCTTATAGTTATCAAACTATTATATGGATAGGAACATGAAAAGGGATATTGTTGAATTTATTTCATAACATATACAGTTTATATAATAGTTTTCAATCTTCCTGGAGTTGTTTACCATGAGTAAATAGGAGATCATTTACACCATGGATGAAGAATAACACATGACCAAGAATGAGATTGGGTGTGGAAGAGTCTAAGTTCTAATTGATTTGCTTGAAGGTCAAAATTATTTGTAGCCATGGATTTAGCTTGAAATGTGATCCAAATATATGTAGAGGGTATGGACCCAAATTTTTCTAAAAAATAGAGGGATTCAATGGATGCAAAGAGTAGCAATAAACATCTTTGTCCACCGTGCAAGGGACTGTTTGAGTCTGCAATGAAAATGCATCAAAGTATGGATTGAGGGAACTCTAGCTTGCATTTTACCATATTTGGCACATATTTAAAAGTAGTTGGGGAGTGGATGCATTAAAAATACTTGAGGAAAACTCTAAGCAAGTGTACTTACAAATGTTGAACCACACGGTCTCATGGAGGTGTTACTCTATGGAATGAACACAAGATATTCAAAAAACTAATTTGTTAGATGGATGCCCTCGATGTTACATGAATGGTTCTTACCTTTAGTGGTTAGCATTGCAGAAATGTAAGGAAGAGTTGACATGGGAGAAGGGATCCAAATAAATGAATCTAACACAACTGGTAAAGACCTACAAATTGTGGTAGGGTGTTGGCATCGAACTTGGAAATTGATTGTTTCAGATGGGGCGCCATTGCATTGGCTGAATAGGGTCAAAGGCTGATGAGAAGGATGTATGGAGCCTTTGTGGGCCACCATTTATGCTAACTGATGGTTGAAAATTTGATAATGTGAGGGAGAACCTGTGGCTTGCAGTGAAAATGTATCAAAATTATTTGAGGAAATTCTATTTTCGCAGAGACCGGTGAATGTTTGTTGCTACGGATGATTCCGCCATTTCCAAGCTATAGAATGAGCAAATGGAAATTAGGGTAGAGGAAAATTAAATGGAGGATAATGGATGATAAATACAGCCAAATCCCCACCATTGATTTCTCATCACTTGTTGTTTTTTGCCTTTTCACTTTGGACAAGCGATGGGTGATGTTTTTTCATTTCCATTGCTCATAGCTTGTTTTTTCCTTTTCAATTTGGACAAGTGATGAGTGATATGAATGTAGGGCTTTAGTGGGCCTTGGTAAATTTTTGAAGGTAGGATATTAATGATGAAATGTTTCTTGATAAATTTTAAAAGCAAAGCTTGTAAAACAAAAGGTAAAATGTGAAAGGATAAAGGTGGAAAGCAGGGGTACAGTTTTATTTGTCCGTTCATAATTTTAAAGAGCCATCATGTGTTAAATGATAAATATTTTAAAAAATTGGTTCCCTCTAAATGTTTTAGAGGCTTTTCACTTTTAGTAAATGACATTTATTTTAATATGAAAAATTAAAATATTGGGACATGAGTAAAGTTTTAGCTACCTGGTAATATGATCTTTTAAGGCCTTCATTTTTGTAAAGTGAAAGTTAAAGGTCTTACGAGAAAATGTTTTAAATAAAATATTTAAAACATTACGGGCACCTGGAGAGCGAAGTTAAATGCTTTTACTATGAAGTTGAATATTTTTTACTGGATGGGAAGTGAAACTATAAGGTGCAGGAAGGAAAGTGCATGGGTGAAATTATTTTCAACTACAACAAAATGAGAGCAAAATGAAGGGTTTTTCACGAGTAGGTGAATTTTCTGTTAAAAAATTAAGGTGAAGGCAAGAAAATATAGAGGCAGTGGTTTGTTAAGAGGAGACAGGAGAGAGGAGAGAGGATTTTCCATTTTCTATTGCTGATGGACGAAGAATGAAGCGGCTAAGTGTCTTCTATAGATTAATTCTAAGGCTTCTTCGGTTGGATATTTCTTCTTTATCTTTTGATTCTTTTCTCATTAGGAGGTGTTCCATTTTCTAAAAGTTTTGCAAGGTAGAAAGAAGTTTTGTAAAGATTGTAAAGATGGGTGAATTTTATAACTGCAAGTCATTAATCTGGGATATTTTGTGTTATGAATTGAACTTCATGAATATAGTTTATTTGATGGTTGTCTCCATGACTGAAATGTAATACTCTTTTCAATTCAATAATGAAAGATGTTTTGTGTTTTCATGCACATTTTCTTCATTTGAGTTGCAACTGTTATTGCTTTCTATTCAGAGAATGGTGTAATTGATTTGATGAATGTCAATTGCATTTGTTATTTCCTATTGTTCAAAGGACGGTGTAATTTATTTAACAAATATAATAGGAGTATTGTGTTTCTAGATGGATTTCTAAGAATGGTCATTTGATAAAGCTTTAGTGGTCTTGTTATCATAATGTGATATAAATTTTTCAAAGATCTTCAAAACATGTTTAACATTGTAGGATGAAAGACTGGTTATATGAATCCGTAGCCCTTTCTCTTGGCATTGGTCAAGCCTTGTACTTTTTCTATTTTCATTTTGGTCCCAAATATCAAAATAAAAAAACTAATTCAATTATGTTTTCTGAGTTATTTGTATCTTTCGTGTTCTCCATGTTGGTTGATGAAATTCACCCAATGTTGAGTGATATTTTATGTTTCTTAGCATATTCTTGTGAGAGCATCATCTGTTAAGTAATACCTTATTAAGTGTGTGTCTAAATATTTAGGTGTTTCTAAAGGTTCACCCCCTAGGTCCTACAGAGCTTGAAGTGTAGGGGAAATGTATTCCAATCCCATTTCATGTCAGTTGGCCAAATCCTACACTAGATTTGAACATGAAGTGTGGCTTACTTCTAGGATTTAGTGGCTTTGTCGATATGGAATAACAACTACCCTTATGATCCACATATTCAATTTCAAACTCGCTTAGTATCATGACCTATTTTTCCATATGGCTAGTGAGTGCAACCTTAGACAGGAGGCATTTTAATGGATCAAACTTTGAGATGAGCTTTGTCTAATTATTAAGCATATAGTGCCATAATTTTTGTGATGCAAAAATGATAGCTAAACATGCTCATTCTATTGGAGTATAATTAAGCTCATATCCTACCAATTTATGGATGATATAGTAGATATCCCTTTCTTTTCCTATTTCATCATGTTATGCAAGAAGGGAACCTAATGCGATTGGTAGCATAGATGTATATTAGAAAAGGTTTGCTTTTGATGGGTGGAATCAATACTAGGGTGAAGCTAGATAATCCTTCAGCTATTGGAATGCTTGTTGACATTTCTCATCCCACTTGATCTGGCATTATTGTACAGGTCTATATATAGAATGATGGAACTTTCTTGCTAGCTGGGCTATGAAATGCCTAATTGCTTGAATTTTACCTTAGAGAATACATAGCCATTTTAAGTTAGTTGGTTGAGTCTCTAATTATTTATTTCACCCTAGCTTGATGCTCTTCTAGCCTGTTGCAAATTTATTCAAGTACCACTAGGTGACCTCTTGTAATGGACCTACCTAGTAGGTCGTTTACACAATATTTCATGATGGTATGAAAAAGGTCATGAATTATTCATTGATCTTTGATATGTAGCCTTGATATTATTTAGGCTAAAGGAAAATATGTTCCAATAGTATGTTCCATTAGAACAAGTGAAAGTTGTTTTATGTTGATCTTCAAGTGGATATGTATTTGATTATATCCTTAAAAACTACCCATTAAGAAGAGCATTTCATGTCCAGTTGTTAAATCCACAATCATGTCTATATTAGGTAATGGAAAATCATCCTTAGGATAAACCTTGTTCAAATCTCTAAAATTAGTACATATGCAAATGCACCCAATAGGTTTAGTTAATGGGACAATATTAGATACCCATTTTGGATAATCAATAGTCCTAATAAACTCTACATCTAACAATTTTGATGTTCAAATTTGACTAATAGTGCTTATTTGGGGATGCATCTTACAAAATTTCTATTTTACTAGTTTCACATCTAGAAAGATTGTCAAATGATGAACTACTAACGAAGGATCTAGACCTAGTATGTCTGCATAAGACCAAGCAAAGTTCACACTTCTATTATGAAATAATATCATAATTTTTTTTCTTGTGGTGATAGAGATACATTTCAAATATTATGATTTTAGGGTCTTGTGTTGTACCAATGTTTATTTATTGTGATTCTTCCACCAATATGGAGAATCTCTCTTGATGTTTATAAATGGCGGGAAGATAAAATCTTCTATCTTTAGATAATTATAGATTGCATTTTTCCTTGGTCTCACTATGTTTAATTATCTACTTTTTTGAGTGAAGAATTTGGATTTTTCACCAAAGCATTCCCTTTCATAAAATTCTATGATGAAACCAACCTTATGATCTCCTAATTGTATACTATCTTGAAATCCCATAAATTCTACAATAGCTTCATCATTTTGGAATGTATCTAGAAACAATGGTCCCTGTTGATCTCATTTTATAAGTTGGGGGTAAATAAGTGGAAGGTCTTTGGATTGTGTTGTAGGAGTGAATGATATAGTAGATAAGGTACAAATTGTATAGTCTTTATATAGCTCAATAATATGCATAAAGTAGTTTTCAAAGGTATCCTAATTAGTAGTTTCAACAAAAGGAAATACCTTAGCTACTTTAATGGGGATAAACTCAAGCTCTGAGAACACATTTTCTAGAGATCCATATCTGAGTCCCTCATTGTTATATTTTTTATTATAGTATTGGCTTTAATATTCCTTTTTCTTGACGTCTTAGGAAAACTTATCCTTTATAACCCACGCTCTTGATTATATGAAGACCCATAGGATATTTATTGATGGGTACTATAGTTAGATCTTCTTATTATTCTTTGTATAGCCATGTAGAGATGTCCTCTTCTATGTTTTCCTTATCCAATTCATCCCAATGTAAAAACTTTGTGGGTTTATTTTTGATAAAAACTATTGCTAAATCTTGTCTAAATTGAGGTTTTCCATATGATTTTGGTGAAATTGGAAGTTGTCCCACATAAAAGGACTATTTCATGTTATATTCTACACATCCTTTGCCTTTTACTTGGACCTTAATCTTGGGGATGGTGGTATACAAAGTGGAGGATGAAGATAAAGTTGATGGATCCACATAAGATGAAGAAGATAAAACCTCATGATTATTGAGTATTTATTTAGATTTATGATATCTTCCTTCCATATTTTTTTAATATTGAAAAGGGTGAGGATCCACAAAAATAGTGACCTAAATACTATTGTAGGGGAATTTAAGAAATTGGTGATATGTAGATGGTACAACTTGAATGGAATTTATCCATGGGAAGCCAAGAAGGATGTTATATGGGAGATCTAGGTCTAAGACTTGAAAAATGGTATATATTATAGTGGAACAAACTTGGATTGGGAATTTTATTATTCCCTCAAACTCATGCTCAATGTCATCATATGCCTTTATAGTAATAAACTTTTGTGAGTCAATGACACCATTGAAGTATCCTAATTTTTTTTACTAATTTCAAATTATAAATATTCAATCCTACTCCACCATCTATCATGACCCTCCTAATTTTATGTTTGTGGATGAAGACTTCTACGTATAGAGCTTCATTATGAGATAGATCATTAGATGAAAGATCCTTTTTGATATATACTAAATAATGAGGGGAGGTAATGTATAATACCATGGCTTGAAATTGATCATTATTGATGTTATTAGGTATGAAAGACTCTTTGAGTGCTTTTTCTAGAATCTCTCTATGATTAGGATATATTGGTAGATTCTAAGATAAATATTTTTGTAGGTGTTCTCTTAGATGATCTAAGAGGCTATATTTAGATGTAGGAAATGATATGGATTGGGGCCCTTGAATATTTGTTTTAAAATTATGTGTACTGATTGTACACTCAGGATTTTTCTTTGATGGTTATGGTGGCAACATGAGTATTGGTTTTCCTCACTTGAGCTACAATGTATTCATATGGAATGAAAGTATAATGGGAATATTTAGGGTTGTTGCCTTTGTTAGAGGTGTTCCCTTTACCATGGTTAGGAATTGGATCCATGTATATATTGAGATTATTATTGGATGATGGGGGATAAACTTCAACATTAGTATCACTTTCATCTATAAGATCTTGAATAAGATTTTTCATTTTTATACAATCAAGAGTTTTATGACCTTTGACCTTGTACCATTCACAAAATTCATTATATTTGTACCTATATGGTTTGACCTAAGGTTCATAGTTTTTGATCTATGGTAATCTAATAATCTTAGATTGAACCAATATTTATGAAGTGGATTCAATAGGATCCCATAAAGGAGTGTATTTTTCTTTTTTTGTCTTTGAGCATTATTTTGTCTAGGTGGTCCCCTAGGAATGGTAACACCTTGAGTATTTCATTGGGTGTTTGTTGATAGTTGTATGCTGGATGGTGATTATATGTTTTGGATGGATTTTGCATTTACTACAACATCATTGACAATGTTTTTGTTTTTCTCCCAAAGATGGGGTTTATCATTAGATTGAGAGCCATTATCTTTGTTTCCCTTATAGATTTTCACAAGGACTTTAACAATGAGGGATTTTTAAATGGTTATTCATTTTTCAATGATCTTGTAAAATGTATTAATACATTGAAATTTTAGGTAAAAGGCCATTTCTTGATTTAAATTATGGGTGAATATGTGTACAAGTTGCTTTTAAGGAATAGGCCATGGGAATTTTCTTTCCATATTTATCCATCACTGTAAAAAGATGGAAAATGATTCTCCATTTATTTATTTTGTATTAAATAGATCACTCATAGATATTTCATGCTCAATGTTATATGATAAATGAGAAATTAAATTTTGTTCTTTTATGAAAAGACTTAAGCCCAAGGGGTTGGTGGGAGAAAAATTCAATGGTTGGAGCTCCTAGACTTTAGGGAAAGAGGCACATTAAATAAGTATTATTGTAAGCAACTTCAAGAAAATATAGGAAAAAATCCCTTATATGTTTACGTGGACTACATTTCCCTTTGTATTTTTCAAGTTTGGGAATTTTGAATTTAGAAGGAAAGGGAATCATAGATATAGACCTATAAAATAGATAAGGACATATATCTTCTATTTTATATTTATTCTTAGTGTGTCCCATTTCAATATATACTATATTATGTTGTAAATTCTTAATTTGTGCTACCAAGTCATTTGTAGGTGTCGAGGTAAATATGTTAGTAGGGATGTGTATGAAAAAGGATGGCTGGTTTTTTGAGGTATACAAGTTTATAGTTATATTGGATGTAAGTTCTTGGGAGGTGTATGAGATGAGAGAGTATCCTAGAGGGTTAGTTATGGGAACATAAGTAATGATATGGCTAGAAGGAATGTGGTATTGGTTAGGTGGCATATATGTTTGAGATGACATTGGGAGTGTTTATAATTGTTGATAAGTGGAATTATAGGACATAAGAGGTAAAGCTGTGATAAGTTGAGAATGTGTTTGTTGTGGCATGGGTATAGAGTATAAGGACTGAAATAATGATGTTGCACATGAAGAATTTTTTTCAGATAGATTGGATGGAAGAGACATGTTCTACATGTTAGGATTGGTAATAATTGGAATATAATATGCAATGGTATGGGATAGATTAGGTGAAAAATGATCACGTGTCTCTTGATATGGGTGTTATTAAACCTTAGATATTCTAGGTTAAGGCAATGATGCACGAGGGAAATTAGCAAACACTGTATCTAGTAGGTTTTGTGATGCATTTTGTGATTATGGGTAGTGGATTGTGGTAGAGGCACTCTAGTGATAGGTATGCTGGTTAAATTTATTTTTCCCAAGGTATTAGTTGTAGTGAAAGTTATAAGGTCTTTCTCTTTGTGAATATGAGTGTCAAAATTACTAGGGTAGCTTGGATCCTTTTTGAACTAGTAATTGAAGATAGCAATTGGGATTTGTAGTGAAGAGAAGTTTCATAACTCTTATTTCTTTAGGGTATTGTTCAAATTATTGTAACTCCTATAAATATTGGGTCTTGTAGTGTAGAAAATTGTATACCTTTACTATTTCACACTATGTTTGGGTCCCTTAATTTATTGGATTTAATTAAGTTTCTAATTTTCCAAATTATGCATTCCAATTGTTGACCCCTTTGACATTGGGTTAGTTTGGCATTGATGTCAAAATGAATCAGGGTGAATAGTTAAAAGGCATTAATGTCAAAATGACACTCACCTTGATGCATATTTACAAGGTATTAATATGGATTTTCACCTTGATAAACTTATGAAATGTTGAAGGTATTATTAGATTGATATTTGATGACTCTCATTCAATAGTTCTAATACTTTGATATTTCCTTGAGCATTGGTCTTGATAATGATTACATTGTGTTAGGTCTCAAAAGTTTCATGGAATTTGAAAGAAAAAATAATGAAGTGGATTTGGGAGGTATTTTTTGATATTTGAATACTTAATCGGCAACAAATTATTAAAGCTTAAGTCCGGCACAAGGTGTTGATTATGTTTTATTTTGGTTGATAAAATAAATAAAATTATGATAAATTCTGACATAACGAATATATTTTGATTTTCCCTAAAAGTTGATCATATTGTAAAACTCGATGGTCGAGTTAGGGCTTGGAGAAAATATCGAGAATGGTGTATACTCAACAATAGCGATCTTAGGGATTGATACTTAAACATGGAAGTATGAAAGCTTGGGTTATGAGGAATGGATATCATACAAATCTTGGGGGACAACAACCAATCTTATTTTTTAGTTGTGGATTTACAGTTAAAGATTTGTAAGTTGGTTTCAGTTGCAAGAAATTAGGTATGGCTATATCAAAATTTACCAGATTAATGATTTCTATATGAATGTGAGATTTGAGCTTGCCATTTGGTTAGATGATGAAATAAAAAATCCAAGAGAAAATGATATGAGTAAGTGACATGACCACTTAATGTGGGTTCAAAGAATTTTATTGTAATATCTTACTCTATAAAGAGATATAGTTCTTGAGTAGAATACTGTAACTGTTTGTTGTAAGAGGTTGTATGCAAAATATAAAAAAAACTAGTCTATATATTGTATGTTTTCTAGGTTCCAAGTTCAATGAATCTATAGGACATAGAATGTATAGTTGAGATGGTTTACAATGAAATAGAGAAACCCTTTGTAATTTATTTTTCTTCAAGATTTACTATGAGTTGTTATGGTCATGTCAGTGAGACAAAAAATGACCTTTTCTAGTGAGGCATATTGTATTAGCCAGTGAGGCTTGTAACTAGTGAGGTTCTTTTTCCAGTGAGGCTTGCAACCAATGAGGTTCTTTTGCTAGTGAGGTATTTCGAGTGGTTTTTATTCCCCATGAGGGTTTTCCACTCAAGACAATATTTATGTTAGGGGTTGTTATTATCATTGATGTGTTTGATCCTCATGTTCATTTTCTTATCATGTGTCATTTAGTTTAAAGTTAAATCCTAAGTTTATTTGGTTTGCACAAACACATATTCATCATTTATCATTGTTTGAAATGATGTTCTCTACTCATCTTTATTATGGTCAATCAAAATTTACAATTTAATCTCTATGTTATGGTATCTATTGTTTGTGTGTCTAATAAGTGAACATCCTTACCCTTAAGTCTTATGTTCATGAGTTAATGTTTATTATAGATTGTTTCATAATATTGTGTTGATGCATTCTTGACATTGATATGTCAATTTTTAGTTGTCATGATGTTCATAGTTAATATTATGCCTCATATTCATTCAATAGAAGTTTCCTTTGTTTAAAATTTTTGAAAGATTATTTCAAGGTCTTGTTGAAATTAGTATATCACCGATTCACCCCCCCTCTTAGTGGTATTGTACTCCAACACCTACACCTTATTCTTACCATTTTCTAAAAAGGGAACCAACATTAAATTAATGTATTTAATAATTAGATTGCCTTGGATCATGTGTGTACTAGAAGTATAGGCCAACACCCATTCACCCATGGGAAAATGGATCCCCTTTATGAACCAGGACCTAAATTAAAATATATTTTTAGCGACATTTTAATGATCAAAATTTAAATTGCAACTGTCAAATTTTGGAATCTATTTTTTAGGAAACTGGATGAACACTATGAATAAATAGTCTTTTGATCATTTAAAATCTAACACTTAAGGATCAAATTTTGAGAAGAAAATATTATTGTCAAGATCATTCAAGAGCAACATTATCAACCATTTATAGCAGGAATCAACATCCTAACATCATGACAAATTTTATGTGTGTTCATGTTATCTTGTGAAGGCTAACAAGCGTTATAGGTCTTCATTCATTCAAGAATTCAAGAAAATATAGCAAGAAAGATCCAATTCCCTTGAAGTGATGTGTATGTATTTAGTCCTTCAAGGAAGCTATTGAAGGTTGATGAGTTGCAACAAATTGTTCATTCATAATTTCCTTCCTTTACATTAAGGTTTTTATCATTGACATTGCAATTGTGAAAGTGGGAACACTATTCACGAGGTTTTACTAAGGCAAACCCCTATATGACACAATTTTTTTCCCTCTTTATGTATGTGCAGGTTATAGGTTGAAGAAGGAATGAAGAGATATTGAAGATAAATTTTGAATTGTTGTATTTGTTGTCATTATTATTGTCAACCTACATAGACTAAGTTGCATAATTCATTTTTGACATTTTGACAAATTTTCAAGTGAAAAACAAAAGCTCAGATCTGATAGTAGAGGACCTAGAAAGTTGATCAGGACCCCCTTTCAAAGACCCATTCACCATTGGGTGAATGAATAGTTGTAGGCACATCGAATGAATTTTTTCTAAGAAGATTTTCTATCCTCTACACTTCCCAGATCCACTTGCAAACTGTTGTTTCTATTTGTTAGTTGTTGGAATCTTGCATTTTATGTATTAGGGAATATAGGATCATTATTTTAATCATTGTAAAATATTTATAATCCATTGTAATCCCACTTTAAATGTAGATCTAGGTCTGAGTGGCTCACCATTGAGGTTGAAATTCAATATTTTCACCTTGTGATCTACATCCTTATGAAATTTGGAAAAGGCCATCATTGCATCCTAGGTTCTTTACACTTAGGACCTAGGATACCCTTTTTCTATATTTCAGGTCTCAATTAGTATCTAAAGGGATATATTCAATAAGAAAAACCTCTAAATATGATGGTTTGGGACTTTCATATGGGGTGGTTAGGTGTAAAGGAATTCTAAATTCATATTGACTACCAGCCATGGTTGTTTACATTCTCAACTCAGTTTGACAAGATTCCACATTTTTCTTGCATTGTGCCCTTGTGACTGACATATGCAACTATAAAAAATTGATTGAAAATGGAAAATTGTTATGAATATGTAGATTCTTGGATTTAATAAAATGTGATTAAGCTTAGACAAGATTATATAGCTTGTTGATAAGATATGATAGTTGGATAAAACTGAAATAGATCAAAGTTAAGCTAGATCTCCAAGTAATATAGATTAATATACAGATTACTTACTTGAACTAAAGTTATGAGTCCAAGAAAATATATTAAGATAAGTATTTTTTACTTGAAATAGACCTATGATTCCAAGCAGATAGATTAAGATAGACATTGTTTACTTGAACCAACCTTATGAGTCAAAGCAAACAAATTACTTGATAAATATTATTTACTTGAACTAAGCTTATGAGTCCAAGAAATTAAATTAAGATAAATATTATTTACTTGAGCTTGAATTATGAGTATAAGAAAATAGATAAGGAGTGGAGGTTTCCAAATCAAGAGTATCCAAAGTTCTTAAGCTAGTATATCCACTAATGATATGGGCCAACTTAACACCTTACTTGAAATAGGAAAGTTTTCAAATAAAGAGGAAAGTTAGAAATATAAGATAAGAGATATAATTCAAGCTTTGGTAGATTTTGATAATACCACTAATAATGATATGTTGTTTTTATAAATTAAGACAAGCTCCTAAATATTGTGTTCTTTTCCAATCCTAGTCAAAGATAAAAATTTGCAATGCAATGATATAGTGTAAGATTTAGAAAATGATATATGTTTCAGATTTATGTAGGTATAATGCTGATAATAGTCAAAGTGACTCAAGGTTGATCAAAATATTTGCAGGTCAAGTCAAAAGTAGCCCATAATCAATCAAAAGTATAACATTGTTAATCAAACGTTACCCAAAATAGCTCAAAAGTGGCACAAAATTAATCAAATATGTAGAATGATGATTAAGAAGCACAAACCGATGATTCAAATGCATGTTGTTTTAGGTCAAAATCATAGCTAAGGTTATATGCAATGTGTATTTATTTTGGACACTTTTCTTTTAGCAAGAGATACAAACAATGGCCAAGATAGCTGGTGAATTTTTCAAGATATAAAATGTTAAAATAAAGGTACTCCAAACATATTAACAACTCTAAATCTAAGAATAAAGACAATATGTTTTATTTTTTATTTTTGTGAATCTTTTGATTTATTTTTGAGTTTTTTGCAATTTTTCTAAAGATAAAAACACATAAAGAAATAATGCAAAAGACAATTCCTATGGCTCAATTTGAATGGAATTTTGGTTTGAATTGGGGAAGGTATTTTAAACATTCAAAAACATAAAATACATGAAAAATCCCACTCAAGTGGGTTTATCAATCCTTGTAGGCACAAGGCACCACAAGGAAAGATGGCCAATAAGTTTCAACTAGGCTTCAATAGCTCAACTAGGGGTATCCTCTATATACCACAAGGGTATGTGAGGCATAATCCATAGATGAAAGAGAATAATGTCAAACAACCAGGAGGAGAGGGTAACCCATTCTCCACCTTCACTTATCTAAGGCATACAACTCTTAAAGGATTATCCTAGATTGATAATATTTAACTTCCAAGAGGCATATCTTTTAATTCATCCCCACCCTTTATATTCTATCAAAATATGAGAGTTGAGGTTGTCCCCTAGGGTGATGAAATCTCTAGGCAACCCCCTAAAAAGAAAAAAATATCACTTATTTTTCATTCTCAATATCACCCAAAGGTGTGAGAGGAAAGCACACACAAGTAGATCTAGGGGATTAAATGACACTAGTTTATTTTAGATCCCAAATCTAATTGTGAAAGATTGATTTTAAACCCATTTCAGATTTGAAAAGACATGTTAGATAGGATTTTATAAGACAAAGTAGATAACAAATATGAATACAAACATTATGAGCACTTTAAAATTTAAAAGAGAGAGGGTGATTTGAATGAAGGTAGCTAATTTATAACACTAAATTTGAGAAGAATACTTGATCCAATGCTAGAAGTTCCAAAATATATTTTTAACCCTTTTTAATTTCAAAATATATAATCCCTACATGCAAAGATCAACAAAACACCCTAAAAATACTAATAGCTCAAGTTAGAGGCTAGATGTAGGCTAGATCTATCAAAAATGTTAGAAATTCATATATTTAAAAATATACAATGAATTAAAGTTAAATCTTAATTTCTTACTATCCACTTATAAAATGCATGTTGATGTGTGATATATGTGCAATAGATTAGATCAAATGCACAAAAAGTAACCTTAGAAGCACAATAAGTCTGCTCAAAAGTTTCACAAATATGATCAAATATGTAGCAAGTCACCTCAAAAGCGCATCATATGATGGATAAAAAGTAAAATAGATCACCTTAAAAGCACAACAAATTACCTCAAAAGTGTAGTAAAAACCTTCAAATACATCGATCTATGACTTGATTATAAAAAATTGTCTGAAAGTCAATTACTATATAAGATATATAAAATGAGCCTAGTATTAACTCATATGTGTTTTAGATTGGCTCTACTGTATTCTAGATCAACTTAAAAACACCTCAAGTTAGCTTAGATGTGCCACATAATGAATCAAATGCACCACATAAACCTATAACCTTCAAAAATATGAGTTTATTGTAAAATATACTATTAAAAATTAGGGATGTGAGTCCCACCATATGTGCCAAAAATATGGATAATGAAAATATGAATTAATGTAAAATAGGAACAATATAATGAAAGTACCAAATTCAGACTCAACAATAATTCAATAAAGAATAATGTCTATGTATGAGTCAACAAAATAAATAGATATACCATAGAAAATACCTTAATTTGCTCCATTTTTCTTTGATATTTGTTTGAATTCTTGATATGTGGGTTGCTCTTCAAAATAGCATAACCACGATAACACAATGATAATATGATATCATGAATTTACAATAATAATGATATATGTCAAAAATAATAGATAGATAAGATAGCTAGATGATAATAAATATTGATAGTGCTCATTCTTGATAATGCTTGCTTGATATTGATAATTCTAGTGCGCTATATCTTTATAACGACAAATAATAATTAGCTAGGGAATAATGTGTAGATGAAAGGAATAACATGTATCTAAGGAATAATGTGTGGATGGGGGGTTTTATTTATATGTTTCACTTGATATTTGATCAATGGTGGAGATTAATTAAAAGAATCAATGAGAGAAAAATTGAGAAAAGGTAGGAGATAAAATTGGTAAATGGATTGAATTCATGAGGTGTAATAATTGAAAGAATTAAATAGAATTATTTAATTCATAATTATAATTGGAGAAATATTAATTTTATTTATTTTGTAGGGAAAGAGGTGTAGACATGTAAAATTGACTTGACACCTATCACACACCCCAAACAACATCGAATAGCACCGAACAACACCGAACAACATCAAACAACACCAAACAACATTGAACAACACCAAACAACATTGAACAACACCGAAAAATATCAAAAAACATCCCGTAATATATCAGAAGAATAGAATTATCTCGTAACATCTCAGAATGACTTGAAATCCTCCCATAACATCTCAGAATGACTCAGAATCATCCTGTAACATCTCAAAATGACTCAAAATTGTCCCGTAACGTCTCGAAATGACTTGGAATCATCCCATAATATCTTGGAATGAATTAGAATTATCTCCTAACATCTTAGAATGACTCAAAATCATCTCGTCACATCTCAAAATGACTCAAAATCATCCCGTAACATCTCAGAATGACTTGGAATCATCCCATAACATATCAAAATGACTCAAAATCATCTCATAACATCTCAGAATGGCTCAGATTTATCTTGAAACATCTCATAATATCTCAGAATCACCTTAAAACATCTTAGAATCATCCCATAATGTCTTAGAACATCTCAAAATCATACCGCAATGTTCCCACATTGCACCACATCAAAACGACATCAAAAACCCTAATTCCTCTATTAATTGAATAATACACCATTATTTAATTAATTCACTTTTTCATCATTTTAGACAAATTAAATAAATTTTATTTATTTAATAAACTCCTGAAAACCATAATTCTTCTATTGATTAAATAAAAAAACATTATTTGATTAATTCACATTTCATCATTTCGACCAATTAAATAAATCATATTTGTTTAATAAATTCCTAATCTCAACTCATTTCGTCTCGATTGATTAAATAATGTCAACTATTTAATTACGTCACTAAATTACCTTATTCTCCTAAGTGGATTAAATTATTAAATAATAATTTAATTATGACACTTTCCCTCCAAAATTTGAATAATTAAATCAACCTATTCAAATCAATTATCAAAAATCAAATCAAACTAATGCAACTTTGTTTGCAAAAGTCAAACTTGATTTGCATGTTCAACTCCAAAAGGAATTAATTAATTAAATCAATTAATTCATATTTCTTACCCACTTTCTAATTGAGAAAATTACGATTGCTATCTGAGCAATCTAATTTGTTAACAGATCAATCCAAATTATTAACTAAACAATCTATTTTGTTAACTAATCAATCACAATTCCTAAGCAAGCAATCGCATTCCTGACTGATCAATCTAAATCTGTTAACTGATCAATCACATCCCTAATTGGCCAATCTATTTATCAATCACACAAATTGTGCAATCAACTTTGCACAATTTTCTCATGTCTAATTCCTCTCAACACACTCCAACCGTTGATCTGGATATTATTCAACACGATCTTGATCGTCCATTTCAAATCACATCTTCTAAATAAACCCCTTTCCTCACAAATAAGGATTGGAGAATCAACATACATTGAGCAATGAAGTGCTGTCAAGAACACCATTGATAGAGCTTCACCATTTTCTTTGATCAACCAACCAAAATAGTCACTCATCAAGCTTTTGCACATGAACTTTGGAGGCTTCACGATGATAAGAACAAACCAACACTAGGCGAATACAATCCACTATGGAATGGTAAGACTTTTTTATTCATGTACATTCAATACTGTAATCATAGATTCGTTTATGCATGTTAGAATAAATTAGTTTCATTTCATATGTGTAGGTTTAGATCTTCGATTAATGTGTTTAATCTTAGTTTAGATTCTTAGATTAGAATGTTTTGATCCATCTTCTGATCTAATGTTCTCCCCCTCACACATTCTGGCATGCATGGTGGGACCCTTGTCCCCTCCTCTAACGTTTGTTTGAGTCATTTTTGAAGTTGCAAGTCCTGGAAACAAATTTGACAGAGTTTTCATGCGCTTTCCCAAAAAACCTGCATGCTTGTCTGTCAAGAAAATTGTGGTATTGTCTGAAACTTGTGCTATTGTCTATCAAGAAAACTACACTATTGTCTAAGAACTGCACTATTGTCATGGGAATGGTGCTATTGTCATGGGAATGGCACTATTGTCTAAAACCTGCACGCTTGTTCCTTGATAGAGTTAACTTTTACTATCTGGTTTGAGCATTTGTTTCTGGAATTGAGCAGTTGTATTTTTTCTGTGCGTTTGCATATTTTTTCTGAGCAGTTGTTCTAACAAAAAAACACACGAATCTTGCACTATTGTAATAGGATTTTTCACTAACTTTTGTTTGTTTTTGGATGTGTAAATAGGTATTGATAGATTTTATGCAAGATTCAAGGAACATTAACATGTTTGTTGTAGGGAAGATGATCGGTCCCAATTTTTTATTTACATTTAAATTAACTTAGGAATCTCAATTTGGTGCTCTAAAAATGGTCAAAAACAAACTCATTTTTGACTTGGCATTTTAAAAATGAACCAATTTCTTGTTTTCTTAACTGAGGAATTTGGATTTGGTTCTCTTAAAAGGAACAAAACAACAAAAAAACACTTCAATTTTGGGATCTAAAAATGAACAAATTTCATGTTTCTTAGCTTAGGAACTTTAAATTTGGTGCATAAAAAGAGCACAAACTGTTGACGCACGCATGATTTTCATTTGTTGACCAATTAGAGACAAGGATTGTTTTCTTAGAAACACCCAAATTTAGAGCTTAAAATAAACAATTCATTTCTTTTGTATTGCACCATTGCGATTTTTTGAATGATATATTGAATACTTCCTATTGGTGCAAGTAAAAAGAACAATTTTTTTATGTTATTCACATATTTATGGGGATAATACCACTCGAGGTGTTTAAAATGTATTAATTTTCTATGGATTTTCACTGTGTATTCATTGATTGGAAAAGCTAAAGTGTTTTATCTTCTCCCCTCGCACCTTTTGGTGATCTTGGGTGAGTGAAAGAATTTTTTTGAGCATTGCACTTTATTTTTTAAAGTTTACCTTAAAGAGGGGGCTTGCCTTGAGATACATCCCGCACTGGAGAACTCATTGTAAGGTCTCAAAGCACGTTTACTAGTGGGCTATATTAAAGGTTGAGAAATTGTATGAAAGTAGCTTCAAGTCGTGCTAACAATAGACCACACCTAATCCCATGCCTTAAGTGGAACGAGAACGGTTAAAGAGCCTTAAGTGGCTAGTGGGTGAGTGTTAGATTTATGTGTTCACAGTTACCACTAAGAACCAAATTATTTTAGATGCCACCCTATTATCCAAAAACATTCTTTGAAAGTGGTGCATCAAAGTTTACTTTCGAGAAGTTACTTTCCATGTCCGACTACAGGCCCATGCCATAAGTTGCATGTAAAATCATCTCTTCGAAGCATGAGGCAAGCCTACCTAAGAAATGGTGTCTATCCCCTATGGTTGTAATTGCTGGTTTATGTTAAACTTAGTCTATTCAATTCAAAACAATTTAACATCAAATTATATGATTTATTTAAAGCAAAAAAAACACATTAAAAAAAAACACTGAATGAGATGGTTGAACCAAAAACCCTTTGATTTAGTGCATACTTGTGAAAGAAGCCTTATGTTTCCACTGCTTTGAAAGGATCTTTCCTTAAAGGTTTCTGAAAATTTTGGCTTTGATTTCAAAATACATTAATCAAAGTAAACATTTGTGAACTATGGATTGGGTGTTGTGATTTCACAACCTAAGTTATAAACATAAAGGTCACATAATTCCATGCTTGTTGAGTTAGTCCAAGTGTTGTTTTATTGCTTGTCATACTTCAAACATGGAGAAAAAGTTGAGAGAGAGTTGTTTATAAGATCATTGTTCGAACCAAAAAAATTGGAAAGCCAAAAGATCAGATAGTCTCACATCCATTATTTCAATCCTACCTATTTAAAATCAAAATCAAACAAACCATTGAGGTCATTCCTCCACTCAGACATCCATGATATCAATAGTTACTTGGGACTCACAGATAGTACAAGTAAGCTTTCCCACAACATATCCTCTGGACAAGGAAGTGGAATATAGACCTTAGTTCTTCAACATTTTGATTTCCAAGAAGTAGTATCATTCCAAAACAACACTCAAACCCTAGGGTCTTGAGCTTCACAACAACCATCCCATAACACCATCAAACTTTATGACCATCTAGCGACCAACTGCCCCAGTTCAACAACTAGATCTTGTAGCACCGATCCTTCAACCTAGTCTCACATATATCGAAGGTGAATAAAATAACATCATAAGTAGCTTGAGAATATTCATTTTTCAGAAGAATGAAACACCCCACCAATTTCTCATCGCATAAATTGTCCTAGACGAAGAGGAAGAGAAAGCTGACATAGTAGCAAAGAGACTCGTATTACCACCACCCACATGGAAATAAATATCCCCTTCATGATCTCACACAAGGTCAAGATCCCTAAGGTAAAGTCCATAGGTCATCATTTCAGACTTAGGCATCTTAGTCCAAAATATCTCAAGAAACACCTTTTAGCACTACATAAAAACAAAGACAAATAGGTAGCAAACTTTTATAGACATGCTTCCAAGACCAATCTAGAGTTATATATGTTATTTTTTGGTCAAAACCCTGGTCTTTTTCATGATACTAAAATTCTCTAGAGGAAAGAACCAAATTTACATACCCACATCCATCCTCTCATTTAGGACAACATTAGGTCTTTAGGATTTGAGTCACTTAGAGAGTACATCACTCTCCCATAGGAGACCCAAGTTGTTTATGAAAACCATGAGATCACAACATAGAAAAAAATGGAAGCCAAGAAAAATACCACCAGTATCCCACCAACAAATGCCATGAACAGTGATAGTAGCCCTTGGGGGTATAGGCCAAGTGACCTTGAAACTCCATAGAAGAGAACAATATATAGAGAAACTTTCACTGAGGAAGAAATAAGCCATAAAAAAAGGAGGTAATGGAACAAAGTAACCAGGATCCAAACAAAGTAGTTATAGAGGAGGTAAGTGGTGAAGAAGAGATAAATGAGGAAGAACTATTTGAACATTCTAACAACCCCAAGGTCCTCAAATTAATGAACAAGTTGCTAAGAAAGGACCCAAACTCCTATTTATTCAAGTTAGCACAAAGTGGTGCTAAATTACCCATGGAATTCAACGTAGAAGCTCTCAAAGACCCCAATTTTATTCCCTTAGGGGATAAATCGATTGTAAGACAAATAACCCAACCTCCAGAGATGCCAAATATGCCGCCAGTGTTCTCACAAAACAACGATCAACCTAAAGAGAACCCCTTGTTCAAAAAACCAACTCAGGTTGAACAAGTAGCAGTGGCACAAATGTACTATGGGGTCCATCTCAATATGAACCTCAAAACAACAATCCACCTCCTGGGAAATATATACCTTAGAACACATCAAGAATCGATACTTCCTAGAACAATCAGTACCATCAACAGGGTGGAACATAGGGTCCCCCTCTAAACATTCGATACCTTCAATAGGGTGGACCATAGGGTCCCCTTTCAAACCAACAATACTATCAACAAGGTGTCCTGCCAATGCATCATCAGGGTAACCTTCAGTTAAGTCCTACCTAGTAGGGTGTGCCACAAAGTTCTCTCAATTAGTCATCCCAAGAACAAGGTGTCCCACCAACACATCATCAGGTTAACCTTCAATTTATTCCTACCTAGCAATGTGTGCCACATAGCACCCTCAATCAGCTGTCCCAACAAAAAGGTGTCCCGCCAATGCATGATTAAGGTAAACTTCAATTTAGTCCTACCCAATAGGGTGTGCCATAGAGAACCCTCAATCAATCAACCCAAAAAAATATTTGTCCCACCAAAACATCATCAGGGTAACCTTCATTTTAGTCCTACCTAGTAGGGTGTGCCACAAAGCACCCTAATTTAGTCATCCCAACAACAAGGTATCCTGCTAATGCATCACTAAGGTAACCTCCACTTTAGTCCTACCCAACACCAAGGTGTACCACAGAGCCCCCTCAATCAGTCATCCCAAAAAAAAGGTGTCCCGCCAACACATCATCAGGGTAACCTTCAAATTAGTTCTACCCAACAGGGTGTGCCATAGAGTGCCCTCAATTAGTCATCCCAACAACAAGGTGTCCTACCAACACATCATTAGGGTAAAATTCATTTTAGTCCTAGCTAGCAGGGTGTGCCACAAAACACCCTAATTCAATCATCCCAACAACAAGGTATCCTGCCAACACATCACCAAGGAAACCTTCATTTTAGACCTACCTAATAGGGTGTGCCACAAAGCACCCTAATTCAGTCATCCTATCAACAAGGTCACCCAAAAATGCATCATTAGGGAAGCCTTCCATATGTTCTAGCCTAACAACAAGGATTTAACCCTCCTTATACACAACAAGGAATTAACCCTCCTTATATCCCATATGGCTATCAAGGTCCTATACCTTCACAATACCTGATCTATGACCAAAACCTAGTAGGACATAAAGGTTATTACATGAAGGGTTCACAAACACATGTACCAAAAATGGAGATGGAACTAAGGCTAGATTTTTTCACCCAACAAATAACAGATAGGAAAACAAAATAAGACATACACTCTACATGAAATTTGTCCATTCCTATTTGATTACTCCATCACAACACTATCCTTTTCAAAAAACTTTGAGATACCCAGATTTGAAAGAAAGTACAAAGGAGTAAGAGATCCAGTAGAGAATGTACACGAATTCTCAATATCATGTATGGAGGTAAAAAAAATTATTTCTAACTCATGAGGCTCTTCCCATGCAACCTTATAGGTCATGCTATGGAGTGGTTCACCCATCTACAACTTGGAATCAAAACTTTCTATGAACTATCTAGCAAATTTATAACCCACTTATCATTTAATATAGAACAAGATGTAAGCATCACGAGTTTTTCCACAATAAAATAGAACCCAGGAGATTCCTTCACCTCCTACCTATAGAGATGGAGACACAAAGTGAGTTAGTGCAAATGGCCCATTCCAGACAAGGAGTTAATGGATATTTTCATCATGAATGTCCTATCCGAAATAAACTACCAACTCACTATGCTATGTCCTTTAGACTTTGAAGAAACAATCGAAAAGGTATTACATATTGAGAGAGCCCTCATAGCAAGAGGAGCCTTAAGACAAACGACTCATAAGATAGTCCCTCTAGTTCAAATGAGAAACCCAAAGTCTGGGCTAAAATAGGAATGTTACAAATGATGGAGTGGCAGATACTAGAGCAATATGGAACACATAGAATGCAAATCAAAACAAACCACAGGTGGCACAAACAAGCTATAGTACCAAAAACACACAAAGTAACCAAATAACCTATCCCAAGAACAATCAGTTTGTAAACCAACAAACAAATTAGGGAGGGAAATAGAGGCAATATGATCAACCTCCGAGGCAATTTACTGTATTAGGTCAGTCACTTGAAACAATTATGCACAAAATAGTACAACAAAAACTCATTTAAACAAATGATCACCCAAATTATGAGAAACATAGCTTTAAGACACCATGGTACAATGCGAAGGACTTGTGTGATTTCCATATGATCAAAGGACATATGACTAACAATTGCATGCACCTCAAACATATTATTTAGGAATTAATAGATAAAGGGGAAGTAGATGTTGATCATCAACCTGGAAACAAGGACCTACAAATATACTCAAACCCGATCCCAAACCATGCTAAGAGGAACAATAAAGGAAAGGGAAATGAGTACCATAATGCTAATTACACATACGGTGACATAATATTAGGAACCCTCTCACAAGTTGATGACAATAGGGAAAATGTAGTAACAATACAAGGAGGAGATAACAATTGCAATGTAACTACCCATCGCGGAAGAGTTACAATACAAGGAGCATCTCCCAAACCCATAATTAAGTCACCAACTGACTTCAACATTGTGGAATAGTTAAAGAAGACACCCTCTCTCATCTCAATCTTAGAATTGTTAAAAATATCACCCGCACATAGGGAGATATTGGAAAAAGCTTTGGAAATGTCAATCCCTAATAACCTCAATCCCAATCAATTCCAAGCTATGGTTGGTGAAATCATTGTAAGTAATCACTTAGTATTTTCAGAGAAAGATTTACCACAAAGAACATTCCATAATCAAGCTCTATACATAGAGGTTGGTGTTCATAAGACCATGATCAAAAGAGTATTGATAGATAATGGTGCAGGTTTAAACATTTGTACCTTAAAATTCATAAAACAACTAGGGTATTCTGATGACGTGATTGACAAAGGCAAGAGTATCACCATAAGGGCTTATGATGACTTGGAGAGAAATTATGAAGGAACAGTCTGGTTGTTGATGTAGATCGGACCAACTATAAAAAAAACTACTTGTTAAGTACTGGATCTTGAGTTGCCATACAACCTAATCCTAGGATGCCCTTGGATCCACACATTACAAGAAGTCCCTTCCACTTTCCGTCAATGACTAAAGTTCCCCCATGAAGGGAAGGAAGTAACACTATATGTCGATCCTGAACCTTTCCATTTTTGTGCAAAGTTGAAAGAGTGCAATAAAATCCAACGTGTTCCTAGTAATGATATAGCCTTCCATTCCTTTTCTTATGTTGAACCTTCCATCCTTCCATTGACCTCCACTAAAAACACATCGAGTGAGCAATTGAAAATAGAATCCAAGATTCAAGTACTTGGCAAAGGTAATAGGAACTACCATTTTTACCAAGTGTTCTACATCAACATGCTTCCACCAACACCTAGAGTATATGGAGGTCCAAAAGAGATCAAGATAGTACAAATGATAGCCAAGCCAACTATATTTACCAGATGGGGAGACATGAAAGATGAAATATTTGAGGACATTTCATCTTTGATCTACAAGGATGACCAAATAGAACTAAAAAATTCACAACCCATTTTAATTGATCCTAACACTAGAGGTTATCAATTAGTCAAAAAAATGGGGTAAAATGGAATAAGTGGCCTTGGGCTACACAAACAAGGCCTATTAGAGCCTATCATAGTGGAACAAAGACATAAGGATATGGGGCTAGGTTATAAACCAAAAGACGTGGTCATTTCAAAAATTGGACGAACCTCTTAGAAGAAACAAGAAACTTCTTCTAGCATTAAGGCACTAGCTATCTACCATGTCATGGACAACGAATTACCCGTTGAAGACTTATTTGAAAAATTTAGGATTAATAAGTTCCCTCTCTAGTACATGGAAACCATTCCCAACATCTATTACCATTCTAAAACAGACTCTAATGAATACAAATGGGATTCTCATTCCTTCGTCATAGGGTATGATTCCCTCGAATCTAGTAATGATGACCTAGATACCTAGTGGGAAAAAGAAACTAGAGCCATATTGACCATTTCACCTACTTTTGTAAGCTTTGTAGACCAAGATGATAGTCTCCCAATCTGTTACCCACAACTCATAGATTGGGATCAACAACAACATACACCTGTTCTGGATCAGTTCCAGAATGATGAGGCAATCAAAAAGTTCATGGGACTTCAAAAAAACATGCCAACAAGAGATCACAAAGCAGGGTTCATCATGGAACTAGAACAAGAGGCATACTTTGGTGGACAGATTGAATCGTCTAGTCACAAAAATGAAAGAAAAAACATAAATATGATCCCCTAGGGAAAACTGCATTGTGGCTCTATCGGATCTAGAAAAGAGAAAAATAAAGGAGACATCCGAAGGTGAAAACCTACTAGAGGCACCTGAAGATGGAGGATTCAATCTCCCCATACCAAAATATCAAGAAAGATCAACACTCCTAGTAGAAGAAACAAAATCCATAAATGTTGGTACAACAGAGGACCCAAAGATAATATACCATGCCACATCACTTGATCCTGAGGAGAAAGAAAATTTCACAAAATTCATCAACAAGAGAAAGGTAAAATTTTCCTAGACCTATGCTGACATGCCTAGGCTAGATCCATCATTAGTGGTGCATCATCTATCTATCATCCATGGAGCAAAGCCTATCAAGCAGAAACTCAAAAAAATGCATCCCTAGATAGCATTACTGATAAAGGTAGAACTAAAGAAGCTACTAGATGTGGGTTTCATCAGACCCATGGACTATCCACAATGGATATCAAATCTAGTACTAGTGTCCAAACCTATTGGGGGCATACAAATATGTACAAAATTTAGAGAATTAAAGAAGGCTCATCCAAAAGATGACTTTCCATTTCCAAGCATTGAAATGATTGTAGATCTAACAACAGGGCATGAGATGTTGTCCTTGATGGATGGTTTCTCTAGATACAACCAGATAAAGATCTCTCCAGATGACCAACACAAAACAACATTCACGTGTGCTTAGGTAACATTCTATTGGGATGTCATGCATTTTGGTCTAAAGAATGTTAGAGCAGCCTATCAAAGAGTGATGATGACCATGTTCCATGACATGCTACACACAATCATGGAGGACTATGTGGATGAAATCCTAGAAAATCCAATCAAAAGGGTAGATCACTTGACAAACCTAGCAAGGGTATTTGATCGATTAGAACAACACAATCTAAGACTCAACCCCAAGAAATGTGTGTTCGCAGTAACATCTAGAAATCTATTAGGGTAAATAGTGTCAAGAAGAGGGATAGAGGTGGATCCTACCAAGGTAAAAGCTATAATAGAGATACCTCCAAAAACACTCAAACAGTTGAGGAGCCTACAAGGAAAGTTGCAATCAATTAGGTGATTCATCACACAACTGGAAGACAAATGCCACCCTTTCACTCATCTCCTACACAAAGACACCACCTTCAAATGGGATGGGAGATGTGACCAAGCATTCCATCAAGTCAAGGAGTATCTACTTAATCCTTCTGTACTCATGCCACCAATTCTAGAAAATGAAATGGTACTTTATGTGTCTACCACACAAGCAACATTGGGAGATCTCCTGACACAGCTAGATGATAACAATAAAGAAAGGGCGGTCTACTATATCAGAAAAACATTGGTGGGCTATGAACTGAACTACTCACCCATTGAAAGAGTCTAACTCTTAGTCATGTTTTCAACATAAAATTTGAGACATTACATCTTAAATAGAAAAGTGAAACTGAATTCGAAGGTGGACCCACTCAAATATTTACTATAAAAATCAGCCTTAACAAGTTGAATAGCCAAATGGGTGATGATCCTGAGTGAGTTTGATATAGAGTACATAGATAGGAGAGCTATAAAGGGACAAGTCATAACATACCAATTGGCCGAAGCACCCATAGATGATTATAAACCTCTCATAGTGGATTTTCCAGATAAGAGTGTCTTGATGATAGAACAGATAGACCAATGGACTCTATACTTTGATGGGTCCCATACTCAAAATGGTTCTAGAGAAATTATTTTATTTATCACACCACAGGGAGATATTATACTCAAGGCTTACAAGATTGCGTTCCCCTACACAAACAACATCTCAGAGTATGAAGCTCTTATCACAAGGCTCAAAATGGTGATCAAATGGAGAATAAAAGAGTTACTTGTCTTTGAAGATTCTCAACTAGTAATTAGATAGGTGAAAGATGAATACCAAAAAAAAGATGAAAAATTGCTACCATACAAAAGGATAGTGGAAAATTTCAAGGAGTACTTCGTCTAAATAACCTTTGAAATGGTATGTGTTGTTGTTGGTCCTAACTCCCCATGGTACCAAGATAATTTTGACTATATTTGGAATGGTATCATACCACTTGAACTAACGACTACTCAAAAGAAAACCTTCACTCGTAGAACCTCCCATTTTATGATCTTAGGAGAAACCCTATACCGTTGTAGCCTAGATGGTATGTTACTCCGGTGCTTTAATGTAGAAGAAGTACAAATGGACTTAAAAGAGGTCCATGAAGATACTTTCAAATCCCACTCTAGTAGACCTAACTTAGTCCAAAATCTACTCAGAGCAGGATACTATTGGCCTTCCATGGAGCAAGACTACATTCAACATTCTAGAAGGTGTCGACAATGTCAGCAACATAGTGATCTAGTTCATGCACCAGCACAAGAGTTGAGATCCATCATAACACCATGGCCTTTTTTGCAATGGGAATTAGAATTGGTAGGTGAGATATCACCCGCTTCATCGAACGGGCATAAATTCATTATTAGTACAAAAAAAAACTTCACTAAATGGATAGAAGCCATTCCATTGACCTATATAACCGAAAAATAGATATCAAAATTCATTTTGAATTATCTCATTTGTAGGTATGGAATCCCACAAATAATTGTAATAGACTATAGCACCCCATTCAATTATTAGGATGTCTAGGAACTTTGTTCCAAATTTTCTATCCAACATAGATTTTCTATACCCTACCATCCTCAAGGAAACGGTCAATTAGAGGAATCCAATAAAACAATCTTGAAAATATTGAAAAATACTGTCAATGATGCTGGCCATGATTGATATTTGTAGCTAAACCTAACCTTATGGGCTTATCGAACCAACATTCACACACCTACCAGTGCCACACCTTTTTCTTTGGTCTATGGATTAGAAGCGATGTTACCTATCGAGGTCAAAATCCCCTCATTGCGAGTCTCATTAAAAGGCATGGTAAGCAACAAAGAATACAAGGTATCCAGGATGAATGAATTAGATCTCCTAGGTGAAAGGAATTTGAGCATATTAAAACATATGTAGGTTTATTAGAATTGACTCAAACAAAGCTATGACAAGAGAATCAAAGATAGAAACTTTCAAGTTGGTGACTTAGTCCTCAAGGAGAATCAGAAGATACAATTGAATCAAGATGGCAAGGGAAAATTTGAACCTAACTAGTTAGGTCCACTCATCATAACAATAAGTTATAGCTCTAGGGCATATCAGTTGGCCACTCCCGAAGGAGAACCTTTATCCAAACCGCTAAACAACAACCACCTCAAAAATTTCTATACATAAAACATGTCAGAATACCTCAGGAAAAAGGGTAAAAATCCAAAAAAATAGAAAAAAGAGATAAAAATACAAAAAAAATCAAAAATCAAGAAAAATAGTAAAGAGAAATAAAATTTTCTTTGAGTGAAAACCACTTTGTGGCACTCCTAGAATAGGTACCATAGTGTAAACCTAGCAAATAGGCACTATGTGTGAATAAAACATGCATCATTATCTATCAACATTTTTCATAGAATCCACCCATCCATTTCATAAATCATGTATCCAACCATGGCTTGTCACTGATTAGGGTAAGTCATATTATTGGGGGAAACTTCCCAAAGCTAGTCATGAATTAGATCTTGTAGCATCCAATATTCATGGTCAGGAAACAACAAATTCAAAAACACTAGAAAACAACCAAAATAAAAAAAATATGTGAAAAACATCAAACAAAAAATGACATCATTGGGTTATCTCTTAACTCAAACAGTCTAAGATATCAACATTTTCTTGAACCTCACAACTAGTTCAAGTGAATTTCCCACAACATATCCTCTAGACACATAAATGAGATATCAATCCAAGCTATTGATGTTGTTTACCCAAAAAAATTCATGCTTTGAGTCAAACAGTTGAACTACATGGTATCTGTGTGTACAATGTAGGAAAGGATTTTTTAGCCCCTGAGACCCTAGGTTAGTCCCCTTAGGTTTTGAACATGCTTTATTTCAACTTAGTCAAAAAATGCAAAATCCTAAAAACATATACAATATACAAAATCCAAAAACATTCATAAAATAGAAAAGGTCAAACCAAGCAAACTACGAGCCTCTACGTGTACAACATAGGCAAGGCTTATCTTTGACGAGACCTCAAGGCCCTAGGTTAGTCCCTTGAAAACAAAAAAAACATCATAAAACTTAGAAAATCAAAAGACCCATCCCATCATCAAACATCCACAATAAACATTTCACCCATAATAAATCAATCGTCACAATCATCCTTTGACAAAACAAACAAACAAACAAAGAAAACATAAAAAAGCTAGAACTTTCAAGAAAAAACAATCGCATAAGAGTTGACTATAAAAAAAAAATAATAATGTCAAAGTATCAACTACCTATCCTTTTAACAAGTCCCAACAACATCCTAAGATACGTCTTAAAAGATTTGTTCCTACAATAGACATAATCGACATTGGATAATAGCCCCACCCTAAATAGATATGGCAAGTGATACTGCAACTTGTTTTTATCTTTTTTTGGTCTTAATTTTTGTGATTTATTTTATTGACTCATTCCTAGGATCTCTCAAGGATGACCATAAGGATTTAGAGAAGAATGAATGGGGGAAATTGAGTGTCATTTCAATTTTCTGTTTGGAAGATATTTTTGTAATATTACCATGACAAATACTTGCTTTATTGAGTATGGAAGTTGTATCAAAACAATTCATGAAGCAGTTACATGTTAGGTGTTCTATAACTCTCTGTGTGATTGGTCTAAAATATTTTTCATGCAACCCCCTTATACTTGAATCAAAGTTTCGATATGTCTGGTATGAACAAAGATTCTCTTTGTTTGTAGAGTTAAAGCCCATGCAATATATACAAAGTCACCTTGGTAATTCATACCCTGGTGCATCATATTTGTTTGCTACATCAAACATGGTTTTTCAAACCACAAAATGTCTATAGTGAAGCAAAATCAACTCATCAATCACTATCCATTATCAATATTTCTTCTAATTAACATCACAATTATATACATCATCATTGTTATTCTAATTAACATCAAATTTCTATCCATCATCATATTTATACAAACATCTATCATCAGTATTTCTTCTAATTAACATTCATCCTACATAAAACATCATCAATACCATATCCATACTGCATCCAAAAATATTATCAATACATATCATGATGATAATAAACCAAATAAAACATCATGTATCATGTATGGGGCATTCATTTATCGGCATACATCACATCAGGAAATGAAACAAAGTATGATTCATTCATCCACATCAAATTCATACATCAAAAAAGCACAAAAACACATATAAACATACATCATCATATTTCACCATCACATAAACATAAAATGAGGCTGAATCAAAGAAGGTGTATCTCATATATCATCGTCAAAAAGGGAATATTTCATAAATGCATCATCCACAGTGACACAAGTGTGATAGGAAAATACAAAATCATAACATATATACAAGGTCTTGACTAAACCAATGAATATATATCACATGTCTAAAAATTCCTTTGCACCATGAAACAACATAAAGATCAAGTACCACAAATAGTAAGACCCAAATAGGAGGGAAAAAACACTACTAAAAACCAAAAAGATCTCACTATCTCACAAACTGATTACCTACACCTGCACTATTACCACCACCACCATAACTCATAGCACTCGGCTCCCCAAACCGTGGATGCCAAGAGGCCCTAGGAATAGTAGCATCATATAAGGTCTAATAATAGGTAGATGCCTGTGGATAATAATCTCGCTCAACTCGCATAATATCACGCTCTACCTAGAGAGTATCTCTCTCTACTATCAATAATAGTACTTGATCCTCTATAGCATGTCATCTACCAATATCACTCTCTCGATATTCCCAAAGAGTATCTCTCTCTATTTTCAATAACACTACTTGAGCCTCTACAAAATGCAATCTACCAATCATGCTCTCTTGCTCAACCCTCAGAGTGTCTACCAAAGCCTCTGATCTCTATATCTCTAGCCAAAGTCATCTGAGCTATCAATATATCAACATCCCTAGCTGGTGGAGGATGACCTAGAACTTGTCTCTAACCTTGTGCAAGAGACACCCACTCATCCTGAATATCATGTGCCTGATCACGTTGAGCTCAATCCAACTACTTTGCGAGAACCTCAACATAGTGTCACTCCCCGCGATGATCTATAATGCTTGCTTTACCCAAAATGGGATAATGTCTAGGATCTGTAAGCCTCAAAGGCCTATGTTGTGCCCACCACTCATAATCAAGAGTAGTTCCTAAATTTACCACACCAACCAACCAACCCAACCAACTAGGGAAAGTTCTCCAAACTTGGAAATCACAATATTGACATCAAATTGGAGATGCCATACATGAACCTCCTGACAAGTCTGACCAAAATGAGCTTCATACCCATCAAGAATGCGCCGTTGTCTCTCTTTGAATTGGCGAAAGAATCGATCTGGTAGATAACACTCTATCACGGATGACAAATGACCAAGCAACCAATGAGTCTCATGACAATACACAAGTTGATCAACATCCTCTAGCCAAACCTTGTAGCTCATATAAGGTCTCCACACAAAACTAGGCATCTCATCAAACACACGACCCCAATAATGCAGATCCCTGGGCAAGGTGTAATGCATAAAGTCTCCATAAAAATAAGAGTATAGATTGTCTGGAGAACGATCCTGAATCCCATCTAGATGAGTCACTGTAATATACTCTCATGCCCAAACATGCAAAAGTGACACACCAACAAACATTGACTTCTCGCCCCGATACACCACCTCGTGCATATCGCGGTAAAGATGAGCAAGCAAACAAACACCCTAGACATATCTCATACCATGATCTAGCATGCTCTCAATACATGTACCCCAACCCACCGCAAACTGTCGACCTCATCTATCAGAAACAACCAATCTTGAAACAATGCCATAGAGGACAAGAACGATAGGATTTGCACTGTCAAAAAAATTAGATAAATCAACCTCTGAATCATGAACATCCAAGTGTGCCACACCTAACAAACATTGTATAGAACGAGCACCTTGTTGAACCTAGTACATAAAAAACTCACTGTGAATAGGAAGATGAAGGATCCTCCACACATCCTCAAGAGTAATAGTTTCCTCCTTAGTAGGCAAATGAAAGGAGGACGTCTTAGAGTGCCACCTCTTCACAAGAGCAGTCTTCATCATTGTATGGGTCATGATCAAAGACATGTAACAAATATAATGTAATCCAACAACATCAAGGAAGTCCTTCTCCAATGCTTCGAAATAGGAAATCGGGTCAAACAAGTGACGGGGACATCTCTTTCTCGTCACAAGAGGTCGAAGACTTTCCTACAAATTGTTATAAACCAGGATGTTAGGGTTTCACTCTAAACATGCAAGCAACACAAAAAAACATGGGCATGATGACAAATGACATTTATGATGACAAACAAGCACATGCTAGGGTTTAGAACAAATGCTAAGAGAAAACAATAGAAGGAGAATGGTGGAACTTCAAATTTCCCTTGTTGTGTTCCATTTTATCTTGCCTTATATTTCTCGTCATTTGTAGTATTTGGGAAATGCCTAAGGTTGGGTTTTACCTTTGTTTTCATGTAAAACCCTATTGTTTTATCTTACGCCTTGGACGGGATTTGTTTGGCAGTTACTTTTTGAGGAGGGTTTTAAAACAACTTATGCCCCATTGCTTCATCTAGGTTGGGTCCCTTTTCATCTATCATTTTATTTCCTTTACCTGAGTTTATTATTTCCTAGGTCTAGGTTGCCCTGTGTTCCCACATTTATAAACAACTTATGTCATTGTTTATCGTCGGCCTAGTGATGTCCCCTTGTTCTTTAAATAATTTTTTTATATTTTGTAGAGGGACAAGTTTGCGTGACCATAGATCAATTATCGCTTGATCTCAACTATTCCCCACCATTCCATGATGCCCCCACCACACTGTTTTGGTTGATCGCGATATCACGGGCGAGTGCCACGTGTCTCATCTGGTGAAGCCGAAAGAGATAATAGAAATAATTTAAAACATTTATATGGTTTTAATACATTATGTAGCAGGTTACTAAAATAGTTATGAGATGCACGTGCTTCAAATCAACATAGATGTTATAATCTCGGTAGGAAAGGTGCTCAATGGTTAATGAAAAAGCTGGTGACTGTGTTGAATGAACATGATTGTCGATGGTTGAGATCAATGGTTGTCCGCCATCACGTGATCAAAAGTTGTGAGATCTTTAATGATCGCAATACCACGGGTGAGCACCACGTGGATTTCCTTGGGAACACATAGTGTGGTGGGTCCTTATCACCACAGTGGAGATCATGTCAATTTTTTTTGAAGGAAGTTGTTTGATGATACGACCAAAGTGAGGGATTGATGACTAATATTTGAATCTACATCAAATGCGATTGGAGCCATTGGCACAGCATACAAGTGAGATTTAACTGTAGATGAGATGTCTACTAGCTTGATTTGATCAGAATAAAACAACCATTTCCCCACCCTATTGCATCATAAGGCATTCAAACATTTTTGTGGAGCATTCACAAGGCCAAGGATGAAGTTACGAGTTGTTACAACAAGGATTTGGGTTTCTGCAAACACAAAGTCATGAGTTGATCTCTATTTCTCCTGGTTATCTTGAATTTGAATTTGGGGGAAATTTGATGCATACTTGCTCGAGGGCTTGTTGATAATTGTTTTGGGGCTATAGGTTAATTGAATAGTGGGAAATTGCAAGGTTCTGCTATGTAATTTTGTGTTTCTATTTAACCCTAGTTTGTTTGAAGTTTGAAACAACAAGGAAACCCTAGTTTACCAAAGATGGCACCATCAAAGCAACATTCTGGCCAGGTTGATTATTTAAGTAGAAAACTATATCATGATTTCCTGGATCAATTGCCCTTGTCAACGAATGATAGGAGGAAGGGGTTGATCTTGATGCGAGGAAAAACCTTATGGGAGGGACTAGTATATAATTGTTCCAACATAGCCAATGCTAGGGTTCCTCTTATAGGTTTAGAAATGTTCAGATTGTGGTTTGGATAGAGGAATTTTCCCCATGCCTTTTCGAATGGTTGGATGTATGATATGGGGAAGCTGGTGGTACTGAATGTGTTCCTTGATGTGGATTTTCTTAGAGCAGTGGCTGCATGATATGACTTTGTCACACGAGTTATTAGAGATAATGATGGAAGGGTTATGTTGAGCATTAAGAAAGAGGAATCTCAATAGGTTTTTGATCTGAGTGAGCCTAGTATGTTTTTGGTTCCTATTGATCTGGAGGAGATGAAAGTGGAGTATGAGAGGTTGAAATCACTTTTCAGAGTTAAGTTGCGCCCAACTCGTTTATCTAGGGTAGGAGGTTCAAAATTCTATATTAGCCCTAGTGACGAGGAACCTTTCAGACTGAACTATTTTGCAAATCATTTTTTGGCCACCTTTTACTCATTGTGCTAGATTCTGGGTTTTAACCCCAACATAGTGATGCCTATTGCTTACATGTTCATGGGGGTGCAAATACAACACCCTAATTTCTCAGTGATATATGATTTTGCTTCCTTTTTGGCCGAAAAGATGCATGAGAGGCTGTTGAAGTTGCAAAAAAATGATGCAGGCACTCCATTCTTCTGGTATTCCATGTTGATGTATATGTTCTTGTACAAGAATGCTGATTTCTTCTTTGAGAAGATGAAGTTAAGGCAGTCGGTTAATGGAGAAAGATTGCCAGTGCAGGTATGGACTGCAGATATATCATATAATAGGGAGAATGCCAGTTATGTGCAGTTCGACAACTATTTTGCTTCCAGATTGAGAACTAGGCTGATGGTGAATGTGCCTAGAATTTTTGAGCAATTGCATGACTTCCTCAGACCAAAGATGAGGAAGCCAAAGTTGAAGCTTTTCCATAACTGGGGTGATATTATTCCATACCCAGTTAGCACTGTCTTGAGGGTGTATGGTTTTCAAGGGACCCCTCATATATTGCCATATAATGTGCCACCAAGAGTGGGATTTGCAAAAGTTATGTGGTAGATTGGTTTTATCCTTGAGGACTAACTTACTGGGAAAGGTAAAGGAACATTTTTCCCAGATTATACTGTGGTGTCAAATTTTGTCTTGTCAAAAGGAGGTTGGGTACATTTTGGAAAATTCTTTGAAGAATACCATTTGAGGTGTGGTCCCAAGTGATAACATGATCCTGAGGGCTTCTTCACCCTTTTCAAACAAAGGATAAAAGGTGGTAGGTTTGTGCATGAGTTCAACTTCCCTGAGGACCTGATAAGAAATGACTTTGATCTAAGTAGGCAGGAATTGAACAAAGAGAAATGGATAGCTTATGATAAGCTATTGGCCATTGTGCACAAAATGGATCCAAAATATGATCCATTGATGGAGTTCAGTCCGTAACATAAGAAAGTTGACTTTTTGATGGACAACTTCAAAAAATCATGGGCACCTTGATGACCAAGAAAATAAACTTGGAGTTAGATCTGGGCATACAGGAGCATGATGCTAGGCCAGTGGAAGAGAGGCCAAAATACCAACCTGTAGAGAATTGGCCTATCTATAGAAGGAAAATAAATGATAGCAGTGATGAGGAAGAAGAGAATAGAAAAGGAAAAAAATTAATGAAATTCCATACACAACTAGGTCCAAAGCTCAAAAAACCTGGGGAAATCAAGATTATTGATTTGGAATAATCACCCAAGAATAGTCCCTCACCACCACCATCAGAACCAAGCCCTACGAGGTAAAAGATTGAGAAATCACAAGAGGATTTGGTGGGTGAAATTGTTGTCACTAACTGGGATATGCAGATGGGTACGCCTTCTCCTCCTAGGCCAGCTGAATTGGTTCTCTCTGATTTGGATATGAAAGGAAAATGTGTGCAAGATGCACGAATGGAGGCATGTAAGGCATTTTTAGACGATGATGCATTTGTTAGGACTCCAGTTTGTTTGCAACTAGTATGGAGAATGAAATTGGAAGAATATTAGGATAAATGCAAGAGGAGAAGAGAATTGAGACCTGATAGGTCTGACCAGGAGAATGATGATGAAGTGAAAGCTGAATTAATGGATGAATTCAAGAGAATCACTCTTGAGGAAGGAAGAAAACTGGTAAATCAAGCTGGTGTCTTGATTTTTCCTGAATGTGACATTGTGGATGTAGTAGCTTTCAATGATATTTTGAAGTCCAAGCATCCCCTGCAAGATTATGAAGAAGAGGTCAAGGCAGCATTACAAGATTCTACATTTAGTGAAGAATATGAGACTTTGGCAATTTGGGATTTAGCCCCTCAAGGGAGAAAGCCCAATGTTATTGATATTAACCCAAATTTAAGAGAAGGGTCGATAATAAAGAGAGCTTTAGAGACCTCGACCACAAAGGCCACTAATCTGACAATGAATGTGGCCAGATTGGCCCAAAAGATTGCTGAAAGAGAGGAGGCTAAAAAGAAAAGCCTAATGGAGAAGTACAATTTCATAATTGGAGAGTATAGCAAGGTGCAACAAAGGAATATTGAGCTACAGACTGAGGTGGACAGGCTGAAGTGAAGACAAATTGGGGAGACATCTAGTGCTCCAGAAATCAAAAAATTGCCTTCCACATCAGGATCAGTGCCTCTTGCTTCTCCCATTGTTTCTACACCAGGGTATCCTGACCAAACTCTTTCCCTTAGTCCTAATTTAGATCCAGCTGATGAAGTAATAGAATGCTCTGTTGACCCTACAAAGAAGCATCTGATGCACGAAATTGCAGAGTTACATGCTTCCTTGAAGGTAAGTGAGGAGGGAATATTTCTAAAGCAGGGGGATGTAGTTAATGTTGTATTGAGACATTTAAATGAGAAGGTTGATAACAAATTGACATCTGTATATTCTTTATATTCTTTATTATTGAGTGCAATAAAGAATATTGATAGGGATCAGGAGGTAGTAATATCACTGATTGAAAAATGGATCCCTAGGGTCAGTGATTTAGATATAATGTATAAGGCCTCAAGGTTTGATATGAATAATAGGCCCCAATCATTAAGGCCTACTCAAGTGTTAGTTAAGTCATTGCAGGGTTTTCAGGCCCTACTAGATGACTTGAGTAGGAAGATAAGAGAATTAGTTAAGAAATTTGATGATTGGAGCAAGATACTATTACCTGACATAATTGATGAGCAGGGGAGTATCAGGTCACTCCAACAATGGCAAGATCAGGAAAATGAGGTCAGCAATGCTCAAATTAGATTAATTTGTGATGACTCAAATTATGATTTATTGGTGAGTTGTATGGACAAAATTATTAGCACCAGCTCATTTTTGGAATATTTTGAAAGAGAAGAAAATCAAGTGGTAATTAAGTACACGCCTTACAATGTCAAGGTAAATTAGGTAATCAATTTTAATTGGCCAACTGATGAAGAGTATCAACAATGGGTAAGTGTATATTTAACTAAGGAAGAATGAAACAGAGCAAGCTACTAACGATTAACAAATCAACTGTTGCAGTTACAACAGATTCCAGTTTTTTTTTTGGTGACAGTCTAGGCATGAAGTCCTTGAAGTTTTTCTACCATGTCAACCTTTCTTAGCGTGCGAGCATGAGTAAGAAGATTCTTCTAGGGATTGTTGCTGTAACCAATTTTTTGAAGTGTCATAAGGTTGTCCAAGTGACTGGTGACACGTGTACTCTCTGGTCCAATGCTTGTTTGCTCCTTCATTCCCTATAAGAAGGATTTCAAGGCCATAAGTACGAGTTAGCAAGTTAGGTATTTTTGGTTGAGTCTAGGTGAATTTGCAGAGCAAATTGTAAAGTCTGATGGTTTTAGAGAAAATGCAATTTAGGTTTTGAGTCATTCTATTGTAGGTCTAGAACTCATAGAGATTTGATGTTTTATGACAATACTGATATTTGAATTAAAATGATTAATTCAAGCTCATGTCTCTCCATTTTACAAGCATATCTAAATTTTGAATAGAATGATCAAGGGTTGTTTTGTTCATCTCACTGTTGTGGTGTGTATGATTCTTGTTTTAGCTTTAATTCAAAGAATTAATTAAAATGCTTGAATGGGATTGTAGGTGGATATGCTTTGTATAAGGATTTAATAAGTAGTATTGGGTTAGAATATATATTGATAAGATTGTAAAGCAATGTTATCAAGGATCTTATATGTTATGTATTAAAATATGTCATGAACCCTTAGATTCTTATGAATTTGACTCCTCCAATGGATATATGTCACTGATTTGAGTTGTACTCATTCGTATGGCTCAATATTTATTTGTTTTTATCTAGAGCTTGTTACAAATTGCAAATCAATGACTATCTTATACTGTGAGAAGTTGTTGTAGTTATCTCATGCTCCAAGTAGTTGATATTATTGATGAACAACCAATTCTATTTGGTTTTATCTTATTATGTTGAGCTATTAAATGATATTATATGTTGTTGTTAATGTTGTTTATAATACTGGTGTAGAGGTTGTAAACACATTAAGGGATAACCCTCCTAGGTTTTGCAGAGCCCAAAGTGTAGGAGGTTTGCTATAATCCTCATCAGTTGGTCCAGGTCCTTCGAGCTACCGTTAATTGGAATTGGAAATTCCATAAGTAGAATAGAATACCAACCTGGTTATAGTTAAAAAGCAAACCAACAAAATGGCGACTCTGTTGGGGACTACTAATTTCAATATTTCTTGTTAGTATGTCGGTTGTCCATTTTGCATATAGTTTTCATAAGTTTTTCTATGATTTGAAGGTTGAGCCTATGGTTCTGTATTAGATTTATCCATATCTTCTATTGTTCAAAGCATTTTGAGTTATTTAGTGAAATAATTTTGTACATTTTTAGTACAAAATTTTGAAGGTCTTTTGAATTTCACCAAGTGCCTCTGGATATTGGGTATTCCCAAGATAATTGGGTGGCGACTTTGAAGTGTCTGCACACCAGGTATGCTGAATGATTTTTGGACAAGTACGCTAAATGAAGAACACCAGGTCATTCATGAAGAATCATTCAGAATGGAAATTGGAGGGTGAACTTTCTAAAACGAACAAGAAAGATTGGATAAAGAAGAGACCATAATCTAGCAATGCTGCTCCCACGTCATAGAATCCTGTACACCAAGGTACAAATAAGCCTTTACTACCTATCCTTGAAACTTTTGAAGAGGTGTTTAGAAATTCAGAATCAGATAGCTGTGGATTTTTTGATGCATTATTTAATACGCCAGTTCAAGAGGATGTAACATGTCATAATAAAGGACCTGTTAGTGTCCAATATGTTGAAAAGAGAAGAGGTAGGAGTAGAAGTCAAATCCATCATAAAAAAAGCACCAATGATGTGCCTCTTCCTCTTGCTGAAGATGATGGAACACCTTTATTGTTTGAACATGTACTTGAAGAGGTTAATCTAATAGATCTATTTGATACATCAAGTTCTGATATGACTTTGCCTAACTTTGATGTTGTTTTTGGAGACATTAGCTCCTTAAGGCGGGAGATCCAAAAACAAGTTGAGCTCAATATTTAAAGAAAAGAGGAGAGGGAAACAAAATTGATGCATGTTGTGATTGAAAGGGATAGGTTGATTAGGCAACTAACAACAATGAAACTCTTGAACCAAGAAAAACCTGAGCCAGATGTTGAGGGCCCTGTTGTATGTGAAATTATTGATAAGGAGATAAATCTTGTGTCTAAAGTATGCCCTAAAGGTCAAGTTGATGCCCAATCAAAACCTATAGACCCAAAACCCTCAAGCCCTATTAAGCCTCAACCAAGTAATCCAAACCCTAAACCTATCTTAGACAAGGGAAAAAAAAAGGCTGAGGGAAGTAAAATAAGTGATAAGGTGACTTCCAACCCTCCTAAATGAAATCCCCCACCATATGTATCATTACAAGCTGAAACTACCTTAGAAAAGGTTAGGAGGGAGGGTGAGGCTCTTGCAGAAGAGTTGGAGAGGACAAAGATTGAGGTTGCAAATATAGAAATGAAGAGGAAAATAAATTTCCTAAAGATGTCAAACATGGATGAGGCTACACAAGCTACAACCTCATCAAGTCACCAAGATGCCTTGAAACATGGTCCTAAAACCAACCTAGATCCCACCACAAATAATTCTAGCCCTAAGGTTCATGCAACTAGGTTTGTAAATCCAAATCAGGATGGTCCCAGGGTACAAAATTTAGGACTTGGTGTTGATTCTCAAAAGACTAAAGGATTGTTCCAACAAAGAACTATACAGTTAGAAAGGTATAGAGAATTATTATTTGATGGTATTCCTAGTTATCCAAACCCCATCCCTGATGACTTGAGAGAAAATATGGGTAAGTTTGCTAGCAACAATGTTGTGACAGCAGAGGAACACTTAAAAGCTTTTATGGATATGCTAAATGATTATGAGGTAGATCATAAATATGTTGTAATGAAATTGTTTGTACAATCCATGGTGGAGGATGCAAGGGATTGGTACAAAGGTTTACCTAATGCTAGTATTGGTTCATGGGATGAATTTGAAAAGTTTTTCAAGGAATAATACAGTGATAAAACCAATGCTAGTTTCAAGCTGAACGAGTTTAATAACATCAAGAAGTCATTAAATGAGCCTATGATAGAGTTCAATCTAAGATTCCAAAACGCAATGTATAAGTTGTTCTAGGTTTTGAGGCTCGATGAAAATGTCTATCTAACTACATATTTCAATGCTTTTGATGCTAAAATGGCATATCTCCTCAGAGAAAAAGACCCTCAAACTATGAGGGATGCATTTAGAGTGGCTATAAATATTTAGAGTAATAGAAGAGCTTCTGGGAAATATGGTAGGAGAGAAGAATCCACACTTTTAAAAAATCCTAAGGATAAGACTGAGAAGGCCTCTACTCCAAAGCCTAAGGATGATGAAAAATGGGATAAAGTATTCATCACTTTGAAAGACATAAAGTAAAATATTTCCAAGCAAGACAAGGGTATAGGAAATGAAAAGAAATAGTATAATAAGAATGACAGACCGCCCAGGTTGCAAAATTATCCTTATAACACAAATTGGAAAGATGGGAAACCAATCTTGCCTAGTCAGAAGACAAAAAATGATCAACATACACTAGATCCCCTACAAAAACATTAAGTAAATATGGCATAGGATAGATGATGGTGTGAGGTTTCTGAACATTCACATGATTAGAATTATTGTGGTATTGCTCAGTTGATTTTTGTTGGGAGAACAAAGCAAGATACTCATGAGCAGAATCTTGAAATTGAGCAAGGTGATGTAGATGTTTGTATGGCCAGATCATACATTGATGAGGTAGAATGTTCCTCTGATGATGAATTATAGGGAGCTTATGTGGATAATCAGAGAAAAATAAGTGAGATGTACCATCAACAAGTCTTCTCTGATGAGGAAGGTGATTTTGACCATAATGCTTGCAATATGGAGCAAGCTAAAGATTTAGTGTCCTTAAGGAGACCATAAAAACAAGAGATTGTAAGATTGACTGAGAAAATGGCTGCTCAAATGAGAAGTTCACTTCAGCTGAGAAACAAAACTATGAGTGGTGAAGAGGGTAAACCTGCTGGCTTGTTTATCAAGGAACAAAAGGATAAAAATAAGGATGCTATCAAAATCAAAGAGTTTAAGAATGATAAGGCTTGGGCAAAAAATAATGACACCCCAAAGCCTCAAGAAGATGTAGCTTCATCATTGGTGAAGACCAAGGTGATTACAAAGTTCGTTGAACCTATTTTAGAGGATAGGAAGCAAAAGAAACTTGAAGGAAATAAGCAACAAGAGAAGAAATAAAATGATGAAGGTAGGGTGTCTGACCTGCCTAGATATACACTCGTAGATATGTTTCAAGTGCTTTCTCAGGTTAAAGTTACTATACCTTTGTTAGAAATGATAAGAATAAATGAACATAAGGAAAAGAAAATAGCCTTGATCACAGGTTTTGCTGGTAATAAAATTGAACAAGGTAGTTGTAAAGAAGCAAAGTACGAAGGAGAAGGAATAAAGAAAAAGTGGAGGGAATTGTGTCACAAAATCCCCCTATATATTTAGGAAATTCTATTAATATGTGCCTTGAAAATATAAACCCCTTTTTCTTAAGTGTTGATATAAATGAGAAGACTTTAAGGAACTATATGATAGATTCAGGGGCATCAAATAATGTTATGCCAATCAAAATAATGGAGGCAATGGGTCAGACAGTGGATACTACTCAAGGTAAATGCTATGCTTTGGATTCAAGAGAAGTGCCAGTTGTTGGAACTATCTGAGCATTTCCTTATAAACTGAATCAGTATCTTGAGAAGGATTTAGCCATGACTGTATTAGTTGTAGACATCCCACCTCATTTTGGGATGCTTTTGTCAGGAAAGTGGAGTGCATCAATGGGGGGTAATATGCAGTGTGATCTATCATTTGCTAGTTTCTACATTGATGGTAAGGATGTCAAGATTGAAAGAGAGTCAAAAGTGTCCCATATGATTGAGAATGACCTGACTAAGAATATGACATGTTTTACTGACAATGGCATAAATGAATTCAGTGCAGAGGAATTCCCTGACAATTGTGATAAGCCTATTGCACTAATTGATACATAAGTGAAGCAATTGTTAGAATGTGATAACTTGTGGACTATGTACTTTGATGGTTCCAGTTAAAAATAAGGATCTAGTATAGGTGTTTTGTTACGATCACCAAGTGGAAAGACATTCAGATTCTCTTTCACTTTGTCATTTGAATGCACTAATAATGTGGCAGAATATGAGGCCCTATTATTGGGGTTAAGATTAGCTGAAAAACATGGAATCAAGAAGCTCAAGGTAATTGGAGATTCTAAGCTTGTGGTTTCCCAAGTTAGATCAAGGTATGTGTTAAAGAATAAAAGGTTGAAACATTATAGGAATGTTGTTTGGGATGAATTGAAGAAATTTGATGCATTTGGTATAAGTTGGATGGAGAGAGGCCACAAAAAAGTGGTAGATTTATTAGAAAACATTGCATTAAAGCCAAATGATATGACCTATGCTGGAATTTCAAAGGTTGAAGTGCAAACCAGACCATCTATTCCTGATAATATAAAAAACTAGCAAGTTTTTGATAGTGATGATGATATAATGAGGCTCTAGAATTGTGTGGATGAATATGAAAGTCAAGAAATTGACTTTGGAGATTTTGTGGAAAAAATTGATGGTAAAGATACTGTGTTTGGAAATGAGGTCATTTAGTTAAAGACAAATACAATTCTCAAGGGTTTGGTTGTGTTAGAAAGAGTGTTTGATAATCAGGATAGGACAAAGGCTAATCATACTACTTCCCATCCTGATAACTTGGAAGAGATAAACCTTGGAACAAAGGCATCACCAAAGAAGGTGTATATTGGAAAGAAACTATCACCAAAGGTGAGAAGGATGCTAATTGTCTTACTGAGGAAGTTTAGGCATGTGTTTGCATGGTCCTATGATGACCATAAGACATACAGGGAGGATCTTTTCCAACATGAGATACCTTTGAGTGATGGTGCTAAGCCATTTAGGCAAAAGAAAAGGCCTATTAATACTACTTTGGCCCCCAAAATGCAAGAAGAATAAATGAAGCTAAGATATGGAGGGATCATCAAGCCAATCAGACATTCATCCTGGGTGTCAAACTTGGTACCAGTGAGAAAGAAAAATGGTGACATCAGGTTATGTGTAGATTTTAGAAATTTGAATGTGTCTTCTTTAAAAGACAACTATCCATTATCGAATATGGAAGCCATGTTGCAAAGGGTGATAGGTTGTGAATTGATGTCTATGATGGATGGGTTCTATGGTTAAAACTAGCTCATGGTCAAGGATTCTAAGTAGTTTAAGACAGCTTTCACTACACCCTGGGGAACATATGTCTATGTGAGAATGCCTTTTGGTCTGACAAATGTAGGGGCTACTTTTTAGAGAGCCATGGATGTGGCATTTTTAGATTTCATTAACTTATTTTTGGTGATTTACCAAGATGAATTGACAACATATTCCAATAATTAAGAGGATCATTGTGAGCATCTAGAGAAGGTATTTAGTAGGCATTGGAGTATGGTATTTCTTTGAATCTGAAGAAATGTGCATTTGGGGTAAAGGAAGGAAAATTGTTGGGACATATTGTTTCCAAGCATGGAGTCAAGATTGATCTAGAGAGGGTAATGGCAATAGATAAAATCTCAAAACCCCACAATGTCAAAGTTATACAATCTTTCTTTGGACAGATAAACTTCCTAAGGAGGTTTGTAACAAATTTTGCTGAGACAGTTTGCCTAATTTCTAAGATGCTTAAGAAGGGAGCTAAGGTTGAATGGAGAGAGGAGTCTGTATAGGCCTTTCAGGCCATTAAGCAAGCAATAAAGGAGGCTCCTGTATTAAAAAATCCTGATTTTTCTAGACCTTTACAGATTTTTTCATTTTCTTCTTTCCATACAATTGTAGCTGTGCTGTTGCAAAAGAATGCAGAAGGTTTTGAACAACCTATAGCCTTTTTCAGCAAATATTTACAAGCTGCATAACTTAAATATGATATAAATGAAAAATAGGCATATGGATTGGTAAAAGAAGTAAAAGATTTCAGGCCTTATTTAATGGGAGCTACTATAGTTGCATATGTACCTAGTGCTGTTGTCAAGGATATTTTCACATATCAGGAAGTATCAGGAAGGAGATGTAGATGGATCAATAGGATCCAAGAATTCAATATTGAGGTATAGATTACTAAGCTGGTGAGAGGACAAGGATTGGCCAAGATTATGGCCCAAAGTAATCTGGAAGCAAATCAGATAAATTTGTTGGAAGAGCAAAATAGATCACACATATGTGATATGGAGCATTCTAACTGGTATAAAGGTGTGATCTATTATTTGCAAAAGATGAAATGTCCTGACAACTTGAGTGAAAATGAAAAAAGGACATTGAAATTACATGCTATCAAATATGTTATCATAGCTAGTAAGCTCTGGTGGAGAAATGGAGAAGGTGTCATGCTGAAGTGTGTTGACCAAGATAAAGTGCAAGAACTTATGAGTGAGATGCATAGTGGAGTTTGTGGAGGACATTATATGGCCAAGAAAACTACACATAAGGTAATGAGGGATGGATTTTGGTGGCCTACTATTTTTAAAGATGCACACCAGTTAGTGAAGACATGTGATGCTTGTCAACGTTTCTCTGGTAAGTGAAAATTCTCTGGTAACTTGCCTCTAAAACCAATTACAGTGAAATCTCCATTTCCACAATGGGGTACTGATTTTGTAGGAGAGATAGCATGCAAATCTAGTGGAGGCCATGCATGGATATTAGTGGCCATTGATTATTTTACCAAGTGGGTGGAAGAAATTCCAAAAAAGAAAGCAACTAGTAAAGTGGTAATTGACTTCCTGATGAGCAACATATTAACTAGGTTTGGGTGTCCAGAACATATTGTGTCAGATAATGCAATGTGTTTTAGATTTGAGGAATGCACAATTTTTTTTGAAAAGCATGGCATCCAAATTTCTTACTCATCACCATATCACCCACAGGGAAATGGACAAGCATAATCAAGTAATAAAATCTTGATGAAGATCATTAAGAGAATCTTGGATGAAAATAAAAAGGCATGGGATTCTAAGTTGAGATTAGCAGTCTGGACAGACAAGGTAACTGTGAAGAAAGCAATAGGTTGTGCCCCATTTGACTTGGTCTATGGGATAGCTACAAGGTTTCCCCAAAATAATTTGATGGAAATGTATAAGTTTGTCCAGATGTATGCCAATAAAATTGATGATGAAATGCAATTGAGAGTGGAAGCTCTCATAGAATTAGATGAAACCAGGAGGGAAGCTCAAATGCAAAATGCAAAATTGTAGTTGCAAGTAAAGAATTCGTATAACAAAAGGGAAACTGCAAGAAGCTCCCAAGATGAAGATTTGGTCTTAATGTGGAATTCCAGGTTAGAAGATAAAGGGAAACATGGAAAGTTTGATGCAATCTAGTTGGGTCCATTTCTTATAAACAGTAGGTGGGGTGAAGATTCATACTTCCTCCAAGATATGACAAGGGATACTCTTGAACTTCTAGCTCATGGACAGTTCTTGAAGTTGTACTTCTCTTGAAGTATGTTTTTCCATGAACAATAGTTTAAGGTTTGTATATATGTTAGTGGTAGGTTTCTTTCCTGCTAGGTTGTTTTGTCTGAACAATCCTTTTTGTTCGTCTCTGTAATTGGTCTACTCAACTTGAGATTCTAAAGTCTCGCTTCATTCCAGTGCAATGAACATCCCTAAATGGATCCACTGATGGAACTTCAAATTTCACTCTTTGTATTCCATTTTATCTTGCCTTATATTTCTGGTCATTTGTAGTATTTGGGTAATGCCTAAGGTTGGGTTTTACCTTTGTTTTCATGTAAAACCCTAGTGTTTTATCTTACGCCTTGGGTGGGATCTGTTTGGCCATTACTTTTTGAGGAGGGTTTTAAAACAACTTATGCCCCATCGCTTCATCTAGGCTAGGTACCTTTTGATCTATCATTTTATTTCCTTTACCTGAATTTATTATTTCCTAGGTCTGGGTGGTCCCGTTTTCCCACATTTTAAAAAAAATTGTGTCATTGTTTATCATCGGCCTAGTGATGTCCCCTTTTTATTTTAATAAATGTTTTATATTTTGCAGAGGGACAAGTTTGCGTGACCGTAGATCAATTATCGCTTGATCTCAACCATTCCCCGCCATCCCGTGATACCCCCACCACACTATTTTGGTTGATCGCGATATCACATGCGAGCGACACATGTCTCATCTGGTGAAGCCAAAAGAGATAATAGAAATACTTTAATACATTTATCTGGTTTTAATACATTATGTAGCGGGTTACTAAAGCAGTTATGATATGCACGTGCTTCAAATGAATTGAGATGTTATAATCTTAGTAGGAAAGGTGCTCGATGGTTAATGACAAAGCTGGTGACTGTGTTGAACAAACATGATTGCCGATGGTTGAGATCAATGGTTTCTCGCCATTGCGTGATCAGAAGTTGTGAGATCTTTATTGATCATGATACCACGGGTGAGCGCCACGTGAATTTCCTTAGCAACGCATAGTATGGTGGGCCCTTATCACCACGGTGGAGATCATGTCAGTTTTTTTTAAGGAATTCGTTTGATGATACAACCAAAGTGAGGGATCGACGAATAATATTTGAATCTGTATCAAATGTGATTGGAGCCGTTGGCACAACATGCAAGTAAGCTTTAATGATGGATAAGACGTCTACTGATTTGATTTGATCAAAATAAAACAACCATTTTCCTATCCTATTGCATCACAAGGAATTCAAACATCTTTGCGGAGCATTCACAAGGCCAAGGATAAAGTTACGAGTTGTTACAACAAGGATTTGGGTTTCTACAAACACAAAGCCGTGAGTCGATCTCTATTTCTCCTAGTTATCTTGAATTTGAATTTGGGGGAAATTTGCTGTGTACTTTCTAGAGGGCTTGTTGATAATTGTTTTGGGGCTATAGGTTAATTGAATTGTGGGAAATTGCAAGGTTTTGTTCTATAATTTCGTGTTTTTGTTTAGCCCTAGTTTGTTTGAAGTTTGAAACAGCAAGGAAACCCTAGTTTACCAAAGATGGCATCGTCAAAGCAACATTCTAGCTAGGTTGATCATTTAAGTAGAAAGCTATATGATGATTTCCTAGATAAATTTCCCTTGTCAATGAATGATAGGAGGAAGGGGTTGATCTTGATACGAGGAAAAACCTTATGGGAGGGACTAGTATATAATTGTTCCAACATAGCTAATTCTAGGGTTCCTCTTACAAGTTTAGAAATGTTCAGATTGTGGTTTGGATAGAGGAACTTGCCCCACCCCTTTTTGAATGGTTGGATGTATGATATGGGGAAGCTGGTGGTACCAAATGTGTTCCATGATGTGGATTTGCTTAGAGCAGTGGTTGCACGATATGACTTTGTCACATGGGTGATTAGAGATAATGATGGAAGGGTTATGTTGAGCATTAACAAAGCGGAATTTCAATAGGTTTTTGATCTGAGTGAGTCCAGTATGTTTTTGGTTCCTACTGATCTGGAGGAGATGAAAGTGGAGTATGGGAGGTTGAAATCACTTTTCAGAGTTAAGTTTCTCCCACCTCATTTGGCTAGGGAAGGAGGTTCAAAATTCTATATTAGCCCTAGTGACCAAGAACCTTTCAAACTGAAATGTTTTGAAAATCATTTCTTGGACACATTTTATTCATTGTGCCAAATTTTGGGTTTTAACCCCAACATAGTGATGCCTATTGCTTACATGTTCATGGGGGTGAAAATACAACACCTTAATTTCTCAGTGATATATGATTTTGCTTCCTTTTTGGTCAAACAGATGCATGAGGGGCTATTGAAGTTGCAAAAAAATGATGCAGACACTCCATTCTTCTGGTATTCCATGTTGATGTATATGTTCTTGTACAAGAATGCTTATTTATTCTCTCAGAAGATGGATTTAAGGCAGTCGGTTAATGGAAAAAGATTGCCAGTGCATGTATGGACTGCAGATATGTCATATAACAGGGAGAATTCTAGTTATGTGTAGTTCAACAATTGTTTTACTTCCAGATTGAGAGACAGACTGATGGTGAATGTGCCTAGAATTCTTGAGCAGTTGCATGACTTCCTTAGACCAAAGATGAGGAAGCCAGAGTTGAAGGTTTGCCACAACTGGGGTTATATTATTCCATACCCAATTAGCACTGTCTTGAGGGTGTATGGTTTTCAAGGGACCCTCATATATTGCCATACAATGTGTCACCAAGAGTGGGATTTTTAGAAGTTATGTATCCATGAGGACAACCTTATTGGGAAAGGTAAAGGAACATTTTTCCTAGATTATATTGTGGTGTTAGATTTTGTCCTTTCAAAAGGAGGCTGGGTACATTTTGGAAAATTATTTGAAGAATACCATTTGAGGTGTGGTCCCAAGTGGCAACATGATCCTATGGTCTTCTTCACCCTTTTCAAACAAAGGATAAAAGGTGGTAGGTTTGTGCATGAGTTCAACTTCCCTAAGGACCTGATAAGAAATGAGTTTGATCTAAGTAGGCAGGAAATGAACAAAGAGAAATGGATAGGTTATGATAAGCTATTGGCCATTGTGCACAAAATGTATCCAAAATATGATCCATTGATGGAGTTCAGTCCGTATCATAAGAAAGTTGATTTTTTGATGGACAACTTCAAAGAAATCATGAACACCTTGATGACCAAGAAAATAAACCTGGAGTTGGATCTGGGCATATAGGAGCAAGATGCCATACCAATGGAAGAGAGGCCAACATACCAACCTGCAGAGAATTGGCCTATCTATAGAAGGAAAAGAAATGATAGTAGTGATGAGGAAGAAGAGAATAGAAAAGGAAAAAAAATAATGAAATTTCCTACACAACTAGGTCAAAGCTCAAAACACTTGGGGCAATCAAGATTATTGATTTGGAATCATCACCCAAGAATAGTCCCTCACCACCACCATTAGATCCAAGCCCTAAGAGGAAAAATATTGAGAAATCACAAGAGGATTTGGTGGGTGAAATTGTTGTCACTAACTAGGACATGCAGATGGGTATGCCTTCTCCTCCTAGGCTAGCTAAATTGGTTCTCTCCGATTTGAATATGAAAGGAAAACATGTGGAAGATGCAAGGATGGAGGCATGTAAGGAATTTTTAGATGATGATGCATTTGTCAGGACTCCAGTCTTCTTGCAACTAGTATGGAGAATGAAATTGGAAGAATATTAGGATAAATGCAAGAGGAGAAGAGAATTGAGACCTGATAGGTCTGACCAGGAGAATGATGATGAAGTGAAAGCTGAATTAATGGATGAATTCAAGAGCATCGCTCCTGAGGAGGGAAGAAAACTGGCAAATCAAGCCGGTGTCTTGATTTTTCCCGAGTGGGACATTGTAGATGCAGTAGCTTTCAATGCTATTCTGAAGTCCAAGCATCCCCTGTAAGATTCTGAAGGAAAGGTCAAGGCAACATTGCAAGATTCTGCCTTCAGTGAAGAATATGAGACTTTGGTAATTTGGGCTTTAGCCCCTCAAGGGAGAAGCCCAATGTTACTGATATTAACCCAAATTTAAGAGGAGGGTTGATAATAAAGAGAGCTTTAGAGACCTCAACCACAGAGGCCACTAATCTGACTGTGAATGTGGCCAGATTGGTCCAAAAGACTGCTAAAAGAGAGGAGGCTGAAAAGAAAAGCCTAATGGAGAAGTAAAATTTCATAATTGGAGAGTATAGCAAGGTGTAGCAAAGGAATGTTGAGTTGCAGACTAAGGTGGACTGGCTGAAGTGAAGGAAAATTGGGGAGACATCTAGTGCTCCAGAAATCAAAATGTTGTCTTCCACATTAGGATCAGTGCCTCTTGCTTCTCCCATTGTTTCTACACCAGGGTCTCCTGACTAACTCTTTCCCTCAGTCCTACTTTAGAGCCAGGTGATGAAGAAATAGAATGCTCTGTTGACCCTAAAAAGAAGCAACTGATGCACAAAAATTGGAGAGTTATAGGCTTCCTTGAAGGTAAGTGAGGAGGGAATACTTTTAAAGTAGGGGGAGGTAGTGAATGCCGTATTGAGGCATTTAAATGAGAAGGTTGATGACAAATTGACATATGTATATTCTTTATATTCTTTATTATTGAGTACAATAAAGAATATTGATAGGGATCAGGAGGTAGTAATACCACTGATTGAAAAATGGATCCCTAGGGCCAGTGATTTAGATATAATGTATAAGGCCTCAAGGTTTGATATGAATATTAGGCCCCAATCATTAAGGCCTACTCAAGTGTTAGTTAAGTCATTGCAAGGTTTTCAGGCCCTACTAGATGACTTGAGTAGGAAGATCGGAGAATTAGTTAAGAACTTTGATGATTGGAGCAACACATTGTTACCTAACATAATTGATGAGCAGGGGAATATCAGGTCTCTCCAATAGTGGTAGGATTGGGAAAATGATGTCATCAATGCTCAAATTAGATTAATTTGTGATGCCTTAGATTATGATTTATTGGTGAGTTGTATGGACAAAATTATCAGCACCAACTCATTTTTGGAATCTTTTGAAAGAGAAGCAAATTAGGTGGTAGTTAAGTACACACCTTACAATGTCAAGGTAAATGAGGTAATCAGTTTTAATTGGCCAACTAATGAAGAGTAGTAGCAATGGTTAAGTGTATATTTAACTAAGGAAGAATGAAATAGAGCGGGTTGCTAACAGTCAACAAATCAACTATTACAGTTACAACAGATTCCAAATTTGTTTTTGGTGACAGTCTAGGCATGAAGTCCTTGAGGTTTTGCTGCCACGTCAACCTTTCTCAGTGGGTGAGCATGAATAAGAAGATTATTCTGGGGATTGTTGCTATAACCGATTTTTTGAAGTGTCACAAGGTGGTCCAAGTGACTGGTGACATGTGTACTCTCTGGCCCGATGCTTGTTTTCTCCTTCATTCCCTATAAGATGGATTTCAAGGCTAGAAGTACGGGTTAACAAGTTAGATATTTTTGGTTGAGTCTAGGTGAAATTGCAAAGCAGATTGTAAAGTCTGATGGTTTTAGAGAAAATGCAATTTAGGTTTTGAGTCATTCTGTTGTATGTCTAGAACTCATGGAGATTTGATGTTGTATGATAATATTGGCATTTGAATTAAAATGATTAATTCGAGCTCATGTCTCTCCATTGTATAAGCATATTTGAATTTTGAATAGAATGATCAAGGGTTGTTTCATTCATCTCACTGTTGTGGTGTGTATGATTCTTGTTTTAGCTTTAATTCAAAGAATTAATTAAAATGCTTGAATGGGATTGTAGGTGGATATGCTCTATATAAGGATTTCATAAGTAGTATTGGGTTAGAATATATATTGATAAGATTGTAAAGCAATGTTATCAAGGATCTTATATGTTATGTGTTAAAATATATCATAAGCCCTTAGATGCTTATTAATTTGACTCCTCCAATGGATATATGGCATTGATCTGAGTTGGACTCATTCATATGGTTTAGTATTTGTTTGTTTTTACCTAGAGCTTGGTACAAATTTCAAATCCATGACTATCTTATATTGTGAAAGGTTGTTGTAGTTATCTCATGCTCCAAGTAGTTGATATTATGGATGAACAACCAATTCTTTTAGGTATTATCCTATTATGTTGAGCTATTAAATGAGATTATCTGTTGTTGTTAATGTTGTTTATAATATTGGTGCAGCGGTTGTAAACACATTAAGGGATAACCCTCATGGGTCTTGCAGAGCTCAAAGTGTAGGAAGTTTGTTAAAATCCTTATCAGTTGGTCCAGGTCCTTTGAGCTGCCCTTAATTGGAATTGGCAATTCCATAAGTAGAATAGAAGACCAACCTGGTTACAATTAAAAAACAAACCAACAGAGAAGTCAATTTCTAGGTTATGGAAAAAATTCTCAACAAAAAATAGACAAAAGTGTTGTTTTAAGACAATAACATAGTTTCTAAACTAAAGCATAAACTAATAGCATAGTTTCACAACAATAACATAGTTTTAGGACAATAGCACAGATTCAATAACGCAAGTTTAGAACAATAGCGTAGTTTTAGAACAGTAGTGCAGTTTCTACCAATAGCATAGTTTCTGAATAAAAGCATAAAACAATAGTGCAATTTTTTAACAATAGCACAATTTTCAAACAAAAGCATAGTTTTCATAGTACAAATGTGCCAAAATTGATGCAAATGTGTAGGAATCTCAAAAATAATGCTATTGTCTAACATGAATTCGCACATGCATTACAAGAACAAAAACATGATGAAAGTGAAAGGCAGGAAGGTACATATTGGGCCACTAATACTTGAAGGCCATCCATACTCCTGAACAAGATCAAAATGATGTGGGGCAACCTCGAATTTTGACATTCTTCCTCAAAAATTGATAGAATGTGAAATCTAGAGACAAGAATTAGCAAGAGGAAAAAGGTACAAATGACCCAATTCAAAGACAAATTTCCCATATATCACCTCAATAAAACCCTAATTTCATCTAGGAAACCCTAATTACAATTGGTGAATCTTCCTACTTTCAAATTAAAATCTCTAGAAAACATCAGAACGAGAAATGATGCACATATTCATATAACATTTCATCTGAAAAACATCAAAAATTATAGTACAATAGTGTCAAGAGCCTGACCTCAAAGCTTGAAATTTTTGGTCAAACTCTCTAGGGGGCAGCACAGAGTCCTACCACCATTTCACTGAATGTCGGGGCATAATGTTTTTTGAAAAAACTTGATCTTAAAAATTAGAATCTTTGAAACAAAGCAACTGGTACTTTGTATCAAAGAGGGGAAAAATGTAAACATGTAAAATTGACTTGACACCTATCACACACCCTGAACAACATCGAACAATACCAAACAACATCGAACAAAACCAAACAACATCAAACAACACCGAACAACATCGAACAACATCAAACAACACTGAACAATATCAAACAACATCCCATAATATCTTGGAATGACTTATAATTGTCTTGTAATATCTTAGAATGACTTAGAATCCTCTTGTAACATCTCAAAATGACTTAGAATCATCCTGTAACATCTTGGAATGACTTGGAATTGTCCCATAACATCTCAAAATGACTCAAAATCATCCCGTAACATCTCATAATGACTTGAAATTGTCTTGTAACATTTGAAAAATGACTCAGAATCATCCTGTAATATCTCAGAATGACTCAAAATTATCTTGTAAAATTTCAAAATGAATCAGAATTATCTTGTAACATCTAAAAATGATTCTGAATCATCCCGTAACATCTCAGAATGACTCATAAACATCCTGTAACATCTCAGAATGACTCAGATTTGTCTCGAAACATCTCATAATATCTTAGAATCACCCCTGAACATCTTAAAATCATCCCGTAATGTCTTGGATCATCTCAGAATCATACTGCAACATTACCACATTGCACCACATCAAAACGACATCAAAAACCCTAATTCCTCTATTAATTGAATAATACATTATTTAATTAATTCACTTTTTCATAATTTCGAACAAATTAAATAAATTTCATTTATTTAATAAACTCCTGAAAAACCATAATTCCTTTATTGATTAAATAAAAAAAACATTATTTGATTAATTCATGTTTCATCATTTTGACCAATTAAATAAATCATATTTGTTTAATAAAGTCCTAATCTCAACTCATTTTGTCCTAATTGATTAAATAATGTCAATTATTTAATTACGTCACTAAATCACCTTATTCTCCTAAGTGGATTAAATTATTAAATAATAATTTAATTATGACACTTTCCCTCCAAAATTTGAATAATTAAATCAAACGATTCAAATCAATTATCAAAAATCAAATCAAACTAATGCAATTTTTTTTTGTAAAAGTCAAACTTGATTTGCACATTCAAATCCAAAAAGGAATTAATTAATTAAATCAATTAATTCATATTCCTCACCCACTTTTTGATTGAGAAAATTATGATTATTGACTGAGCAATCTAATTTTTTAATTGATCAATCCAAATTGTTAACTAAACAATCCATTTTGTTTATCTAATCAATCACAACTCCTAACTAATCCATCAAATTCCTAACTAAGCCATCACATTCCTGACTGATCAATCTAAATTTGTTAACTGATCAATCACATCCCTGAATGGCCAATCTATTTCTCAATCACAGAAATTGTGCAATCAACTTTGCACAATTTTCTCATGTCTAATTCCTCTCAACACACTCTGACCGTTGATCTAGATATTCTTCAACACGATCTTGATCATCCATTTCAAATCACATCTTCTATATAACAAAACCCTTTCCTCAAAAATAAGGATCAAAGAATCAACATACATTGAGCAATGAAGTTTCGTCAAGAACACCATTGATAGAGCTTCACCATTTTCTTTGATGAACCAACCAAAATAGTCACCCATCAAGCTTTTGCACATGAACTTTGGAGGCTTCACAGTGATAAGAACAACCCAACATCAGGTGAATACACTCCATTATGGGATGGTAAGACTGTGTTATTCATGTACATTCAATATTATAATAATAGATTTGTTTATGCATGTTAGAATAAATTAGTTTCATTTCATATGTGTAGGTTTAGATCTTCGATTAATGTGTTTAATCTTAGTTTAGATTCTTATATTAGCATGTTTTGATCTATCTTCCAGTCTAATGTTCTCCCCCTCACACAAGAGGTAACTAAATAAATTATTTTAATTTATTGAATTATGGAAGAAGTGTAAGATAGTAGACCAAAAAAAGCAATTCAATTTAATGGTGGAGGGAAAATGATAAATTAATTAGATAATTAAAAAATATTTACTTAATATAGATAAAAGGAAAAATTGAGATAATTAAAAAAATATTTAATTATTAAAGATAAACTTGAGATAATTAAATAATTAAAAATTATTTAATTATTATAGATAAAAATTAAGACAATTTTTTTTTGAGCAAAAGGAATTATGCCTATATATATATATTAATATATGAAAATAGTTTTTTATACAAAAGGAGATATCTTCAACTCTTCATTGGCTAGAATAGTAGCAAATCAAGTTTGCATTTGATGAACAATCTAAACCCCCTAAACTTACTATCTAATTACATTATCATGCAAACTATATTTCTACCACCCGAAGACAATTTTATATTCCATATATTGATATCCTAGATAAACACTAGTCCCAAACCATAGAAATCGAAGTGAGAAGATTACAAAATTTGGAGTGATGTAATACCATTACTCCTCCATATGGACCACTTGCACCTCATTCTCATCTTGATATTCCTACAAGTTTTCAAACCCAAGTTGCAAAGGTAGATCAACATTCAGGTTGGGGATGTCACCATGGTGTTGGTGATGAGCGCTATTAACATTGTCTTGAGCCAACATCTCCTGAGGTGCCTCCTGAGGATCTTGACACACTACAATAATAGGGCCTTGAAGAACAACAGTGAGATTTGGGTCAAATTTCTCATGTGAAAGGAGGAATAGTATTGCATTCACCCTTATCCTTATCCGTTATGTCAATTCCCCACCAATTTCAATAGCATGCCTTTCAAGAGCTTGTTGCAGTTACCTCAAAATTTGCATCTCTAGAGTATTTTTGATGGCATCATATATAAAAATATATGAATGCTTGTGTAAGAGAAAATGATAGGAAAAAAGCCACCAATATAACCTTGCCCCTTCCAAAGATCATAAACTTGGACAACTTTCAACAAGCCATTATTTTATAGATAGATATTTTTAACCACCTTACTGACTATCAACTTCAGTGATGAAAACAACTGCATCAAATAAAAAATGTTTGAAATAAAAATACATAGTGTAGTGTAGTAAAATGCATACCCTTGCATTTTCACACTTGTTTGGGCCTTCCTTTCTTTATTTATCCTTCTTTATGTCTTAATTGGCCCTATTTTGCATCCAAAATCCTAATACACTATATTTTTATGGCAAATCCCAACAAATATCAAATGATAAGTGATAATTTAATGTTTCTATATGTGTGTCCTTGATTTGTGGACTAGGACTAAAATGCCACCTAAGGCATCTTTGTCCTCCATAGGTCTTGGTACCTTGATTTTGAATACACCTGAAAAGGTCCTTTTTTGGAGTTTATGCCTTGAGATTTGAGCCTCGAGATTAAGACACCACCTAGGGTGTCTTAGTCCTCCTTGGTTTATTTTTGAGATTTAATTTTAAATTCTTGCGAGATTTAGCCTCCTTTAATTAATGATTTCATATGTCAATTTGTTGTGGTGCAATTTCAGGATATTAAGCATAGATATGTATAAATACAAGGTTCCTAAACTCATTTTCATATCTTATCTAATCTCTAATCAATCAAGAATTCAAGTATTCATTCAAGAGAATTCAAGAGAAATTCTTCAATAATTTGGGGCCATCATCAAGATTGAAGCATCATCATGTTTTTTTTGGAGCAAACAATTGTGATGTAGGTTTTTATAATTCAAGCTAACATTGAATTCAAGATCCACATCCATTGCAGCCCTTTCAAGCATATTTGTAACATTCTATCACAAGGGTTTGGTGAGTTGTAGCATTGCCATTTTTCATTCATCATTCTCCATCTCTATTTCATTTCATTTCAAGGTTTAATTACCAACAAGGGGTTTAACCAAGGCAAACTACCATTTACTAACAATCAATAGGTTTTTCCTCTCTTGCATGCTTGTGATTGCAGATTTAGGTTGAAGACTTGAAGATCATTTGGAGTGCAAGATTGCAAAGTTTCAAAGTTGCATTACAAAGTTGTCATCTTCATGAAAACTCACCTACAGGTAAAATCCAAAAGTTAAAAAAACTGAGATTTGAGAGGAAGCAAGTGTAGACCTTGGCGCTCAGGACTAGATTCAAAGTTTTCAAAAATCTAGAATGGGACTAATATGCAACCTAGGGTGACCTAGTCCTCCTAGGGGTATTTTTTAGAGATTCTTTGAGATTCTCTTCTGATATTTGAAGATTTCGCATCTACACCAAAAAATAGAAATGAGATTAAGACAAAAGTAAGGGTGTCTTAGTCCTCCATAACACTTTTTGACAACATTTTTACATTTCTAGAATATTTGTTACATCTTCAAACTACCTAGGTACATACATCATAACTCCCTATTGCTTAATTTCATCATTTGCATCTCTCATTTAGCTTGCATAACTATGTTTTGTGAGTTGAATATTCATTTGTCATTTCCAAGCATTTGCTTGGTGATGAACCCATAAAAGCTTAGAGAACCCCCTCCTAGGTCCTCCTAATTGAGAATTGACTCACCTTGTGAGGTTGATAATCAATCCAATTAGGACTCCTAGGACAATATTGAATGACCTAGAGAAACAGGTGCTAACCTATTTTTGCTACTAGCTCAAACAGGTAGAGCTAAAGTGTTTGCAAATGAAAAGATAGGTACATTTTTATTTTTATTATATTACATTCCATGTGCATAAAGAAATCAGAAGACTTTTCTACCATATTGCATTATGCAAGTGCATATAACATAGGAGAAGATTGCATAATATTTTCAAGAAAACATAGTCTTTATTGATAATGTAAATGTGTATTGTCTCACACAAGCCATGAGACTGACTCTTAAAATGCATATGTCTAAAATAATATACATTTATAGATATCAAATAAAAGCATGCACACATAGGAAAATGAGACTAGTCATTGCCTGAATGACTGGTTCTAGTTGAGTTTCCTCGCATCATCTTCGGCTAGCGCTAGTCCTATTTCTCGCTTTTGCTTCCTTGCTGCTCCTAGTTGCCTACATCTATGAAAAAGAATGTTGTTAGAGCAATGAAAGGTCTAGAATCACTATATGCAAAAACCTCTATAAAAATATAAAATGATCAATCATGTGCATTAAAAGAAGCAGACATATCATAGATATCTAAGAAAAAGAATAGGAGGATTATCAAACACATCTTTTAAATGCTTAGTTTTTATCTAACATTTTTGTTTCTTGTGCAGGTATAGGTAAAATTATGTTAATTCATCTAATCATAGCATGTGGAGTGAAATGGGCTCCCACAAGGGTTGAGCCTAGCATGCTAACTTTTTGTGCTTTGAGGTAGCATGAAAAGTAATTCATTTCCTTATTGTTTACTCAAGCATAGCATATATTACTCCTGATGGTGATTGATCTTTTAGTAACAATCAAGAGTAACATACATTGTGCTCAGGAGCCATCAGGAGCTATTAAAAGATATCATGAGCTACAAGATATCATGATATAGAGTGAATTCAAGAGAAGAACAACAAAGAGGTAATACTGTTTATGCTTTTTTTGTGTTCAATATCCCAAAAAAGTGTCATCATAAACATAATGTTTCATAGGAAGTGTTTAATTACAAGCACAATACATGATCATGAAGTGATAGTGAACAGGCATACATGCCAAAGTTCACATATTTCTATGCACAAAGAATGCAAAGACTTTAGTCTTTTTCAAGAATGTTGTGTTTCAAAGAGAAAATTGATAATGAACAACCTATTTCTCCTAGGGAAAATAGTGAAACTATAGTTGCATACAGTTGAAGTTAATGAACAAATTCATAAAATCAATGAGTAAAAAGGTAGTAAGAAGACACCATGTATTGAAAAGCAATGAACACGAGCAATACCTTGTGTTTAAGTCATGAAGAAAAAGTGATCCTAACAACCATATGAAAGGAGTGATTTTATGAGTGTTTGCAATAACAAAGATATTAATGCTAGTAACACTAGTCATGAAGGAAAAATAGTGCAATATAATATCCAAGAGGAAGTGAACTAAATATATGATAAGAAAACTGATATGATAAGAACACTATCATTTAAAGCCAAAAAAAACATTTGATGGCATAGAAACAATGACCATATGTGATCAAATAATGCAGTGATGATTTAAATTAGAGATTGAGAAACATGATCAACCAAGGAACAAGTCATGAAAATTAAAATCAAATGGTAATCTACAACATGGTCACTGTTAAATATAGTAAGAAATGGAAGTAGAATATTTCTTAAAAAATGCTTCACGATTTCTATTTTCAACCAAAAAACTATCAATGATGAGGGACCATAACAGTGATCAGTGATATTGAGTGTGAGTTCATGAAATATGAAGACAAGTTATGTCTTATGTTTATCAATATATTTTGAGCTCTGAATACAATGTTAATGATGCTAATATCAATGGAGATTAAAATATTCAAAAATATGCAAAAGTTCCATGGGGAATATATGAAAAATAACAATGCATAAACTGGAGAAACCCTTGAGTAGTTTTGAGTAAAACACAAAAATCCACAAGGAGGTTGAGCTCAAGTGATATCATCTTATCTAGAAATACATAGAGAGGGAAAAATGAAAGAAAATACATTATTAAGGCTGCGACCTATAGTATTTTTAAATCTTTGATTTCTACAGGAAAAGGAACAAGAAGCTACAAGAAATGAAAGAATGTTTTTCCTCTACAAATACTTAAACTCATTTGGGGTTTCGAAAGAAAATGAATTATATAGGAGCCACAACCAAATTCTTGTTTATTTATCTTTAAATACATGGAATTCCTTTAGGTTTCTCATTTACAAGCTTGAGGACAACCAATAATACACAAGACAATGAATGGAGCTTCTTTTGCAAAAATAAAGGAAAATATGGAGCTCAAATACAAGATTCAATGATGAATGCTTAAACATAGGCTTGTTGTTTTAAATATTTCTAAACCCAAGGGTCTTCCAACAGTTAAAATCTTGAAACATAGTCTCCATGGCAGCCCTAGAGTGAGGGAAAATCATCAAAATCAAGACATATGAAATACATCAAAAAATTACCAAGGTCTCTGCTAAGAGGCCATAAAAACTTTAGAAAACTCAAGAAATATGAAGATTTCAGTATTCACTGCACACAAAAGAGCATACCTTGCATTCTCTTGCAATGGGTCTTCATGAAATTAACTGAAAATCAAAATTTCAAGATCCAGACTCTACCTCTCATGGAAGCGGTTGAGCTTCCTTGAGAAGATTTGATGTGCGAAATGAAATCAAGGTTTCATTTTTCCCTTTTGTTTTGTTTTAGGGTTTCTTACCCTAAAAATTTCGATGGGAGGATATTAGTCTTTTTTGCCTATCATTTAAAATTAAATACATGATGCATTGAGGGCTAAGAATTTTCCCTTATGCCTTTAGGTTTAATAAACTTACATATGCCATGTGTTAAATCCTTGTGACTTTATAATTATTTTCTTTGACTCTTATTTGGCTGAGTCATGTTTTGAATTTTGCATTCATTTTTTAAATATAAAACATGTAATTTAAGTGATGTCTTATAAATCATTTAAGTTTAATGCTACCTTTAATGCAAAGAGAAGAACATAGATATTTCAACGTATGAAAATGAACATGTGGATAAGACATAGTCAAAGGGAGTTAATTATGGAGCTTTAAAAGCCTTTGAATGCATCTAGGAGGCAGTCAAGAGATTTGCAGACATATGGAGGAAGAATAGGGAAATTTGATTTCATCATCAATTCAACTTCAGCTAAGGGTCCAAGTGGTTGGAGTTTGACTCAAGGAGGATTTTGAGGCATTTAACTCCTTGTTTCTTGCAATTACAACCCCATTTTTGAGGGATTTTCAGTTATGCACAACCCTTGGGATGAATTTCAAATTCAGATATGCTTATGCCTAATTTGAAGGAGAAGTTTCAGTTTGACTATGGATCAAGCTAGTTGGAGCCAAAATTCAAATTCTTGGAGCCTTTTGCATTAGTCTTATTCTTCTCTTATTTTTGTTGGGAAGTTCTAAGTTTGGTGATTGCTGGAGCAGTATTTTTCACACTTTGTAACTCATTTGTTATATAATTTAGAGTTATTTTTTTCAAATATTTTGCCTCGAGATGTAGAAAACTCCTAGTTTTTAATAAAACAAGTTTGTTTCTCCCTTAATTATTCTTCTATTTTTCATTTTTGATTGTGAATATTATGATAAAATATTGTGTTTTCCTTTATTATTATCAAATTCCTTCAATGTTGAATGCAAAGAATGGCATGTTATAGTGCAGGTCTATGAATGTGTTTATCATTCTATTTTATCAAATTTGTGAAAACATCATTGTTTTCCTTTTATGAACATCAAAAAATCTAAAAACCTTTCATAAGAATCATTTTTGCAAACATGTGTAGCTAAGTTGTGAGATAGTATAACTTCATTAGTTGAGTGATCTTGTGAGCCTTAGATGCATTTTCAAGTTTACCTTCGATGTATCACTTGTTAGTAATATGTTTTAAAGCTATAAGAATATCCATCTCACTCTTTTCCTTAACATTTTTTTAATTTTCCCAAGTTATCTAAAGGGGAGCCAACCCATAATCTGGAGGTTTGCTTTCATAATAGGATACCCACATCCTGAAAGTAGTCCCATGTTGCACAGGATTGTTGTTTTTTCAAATTGTTATTGGGTGCAAATCCTTGTGACAACAATTTTTGGCATGCCCAGTGGGACAAATAACTGATTTTTAGTTTCCTTTGTACTACACATTGTTGTTGTTTGGTGTGTACAACAATAGTTTCTACCATTGGAGGAAATATTTGCATGCACTTGGTGACTCTGAATTTGAATTTACTGGTTTCAGTAGTACCAGTTCTGGTATGCTTCAAAATTTATTGAAGGAAAGTTTGATTTTCTAATTTTTAGTCTCTTGAATAAAAAAACATGCCTTCATTTTATGGAAATATGCCATATCATCCTCCATTTCATGAAAATGTTTCCCATTCATCTTCCTATTATCCATATCATACTGAATATACTGCTAATTTCACTCAAAATAACCCTATAGTAGTAGTAGTAGATAATCAACATTTCCATCATGATTTCCACCCACCCACCCTTGCTCATTCTCTATATCAGCCTTCATATGCACAAAATTAGCCCCAAAAAGAGTGTGATTATTCACATAACCAACCATGAGAGTACCCTTACCAAGATGTGTTGGATTTGATCCAACAGTTTGATCATCCGATGTGGGATTTGAGCCAAAGTCTTGAATGTATGAAGATTAATAATATTGGTAAGGTGTTCTCACACATGAATGGGATGTTGGTTAACATCAAGAAGCAAAAAAAGATCATTATTTAGTAGAAAAAAATGGTTGAAAAATCCTATCTTTATGATCAAGAGTTGAAGACGTTGAGGATGCAATTTGAAGAAGGTATTGAATGGGAGATAGTTGCTAAGGAGGAGAAAATAAAGCTTTTGTCTACTCGGGTGTAGAGTAGTCAAGCTTACTTAGAGTATCAATATGAACTAAACGAGGAGGTTTGAAAGAGGCATTTTGAAGAGAGTTATGAAAAGCAGAGAGCTGCTGCAAAAGAAGAACAGATTCAAACAACTCCTACTGTTCCAGAGCAACATGTTCAGGAAGAGTAGGGTGATGAAGTGAAAAAGGTTGTTGTAGTGGACCAACCTTCAGCTTGGATTGATGAATTACCTGCTTTTGTTGACAAGGATGAAGATTAGAAGCAACAAGGGGACATGAAACAATGTGGCGAGCTGTAGTTTCAAGAATCTAGACAACATCCTGAAGAGTTTGAAAAAGGTGATGTAAACCATAATTTTATAGCTTCATTTGATGATCTTCCATATTGAGAATGATAAGGAGAACACAAATTTGGTCATAAGTCAGCAACATGAGGTTGAAGGCCTTGAGGTTTTAATTCCTCAGGAGAGTTTCCATGAGCTCAATATCAGTACTCTCACACAAAAATGCAATGAAAAGCATGAAGAGGATCTGTTTCAAGTTGAAATTGAGTTTTTTTGCTCATGTCTAGATGTTATGCCAACATCTTTGGAGGAAGATTATCAAGAACAATAAGAACAAGAAGTGTAAGTAACCATGTTCAACCCATTTTATATTAATAAATTAGTAGAATCAAACATGGAGCCAAAGGAAGAATATGGTCTTGGTGGGGGTGCGTCCATTCTATCAAGTCAAAAAACTTCTCATGAAGTTGATTTTCATAGTCATAGTGAGCAACTTCCTTTCTCATGTACAGAGGAGCTTGAGGTTGTTGCATTGATTGAACGTGTGCTAGAAGAGGCTATCTCATTGTTTGGACATTTTCCTTCCTCTGAAAAAGAAAATTATGATTTGGGTATCTAGGAGGTTGAGCTACATGCAAGTATTGTTCAAATTGAACAAGAGAAAAAGCTGGATACTACTCTTCAAGATAAAATCAAAACAATAAGTCTCAATCAGGAAGCCAACAATGTCAATTCAAAGTTTGTTCATTCTAGGGGTTCTCCAATCAGATATTTAGCTAGTTTGGAGGCCACTGAAATACCAGAGGTCATGCTTGCACCCAAGCATGCGAATGCAATAGAAGAAAAAGCTGATTTTAGGGTTGCAGTTGAAAGTGATCAAATTCATCTCACTTGTCCACTCCAGGACAACAATAGGCATGATAACAATCAAGGTGTAAGTGAGTTTATTTTAATCTTTCATGAAACATTGCAACAATCTATTGAATATCTGCATGTGTTTCATGTTCTTTCTATAATATATAATCATGTAATGCATCAGTTGTTCATTAGAAAGGGGTGTTATTTTGTACAACCAGTCAGTGGTTTTGTTTGACCAACTTCTTTGCTGGTTAAGGTAGGTTAGAATAGGTTTTTCTAGTTTCTAGATGAAGTTTTCAATTCCCTAAGTGATTTTCAGCACAGTTAGGTAGTTTCCCTTCTGCAGTTTCATTTTCAATAAGTTTCCAATGTGTCTTGAGTTACTGTTGTTGAGTTACAACATTGAAAAAGTTGCTTTAAAATATTTTTTGAGTTTTCTAAGTGACTTTGTGCCCAATGGATAGCCTAGACAACTAGTTTTAATGTTTAGCAAACAAACATATAGCAGATGCCGCCAGAAATGTTACCTGTTTTTGCTACTAGCTCAAACAGGGAGAGCTAAAGTGTTTTCAAATGAAAAGATAGGTACATTTTTATTTTTTCTATATTAAATTCCATGTGCATAAAGAAATCAAAAGATTGTTCTACCATATTGTATTATGAAGATGCATATAACACAGGAGAATATTGCATAATCTTTTCAAGAAAACATAGTATTTATTGATAATGAAAATGTGTATTGTCTCATAGAAGTCATGAGATTGACTCTTAAAATGCATAAGATGAAAAGAATATACATTTATAGATATCAAATAAAATGATGCACATATAGGAAAAGGAGACCAGTCATCTCTTGAATGACTAGTTCTAGTTGAGTTTCCTTGCATCATCTTTGGTATAGCACTTGTCCTATTGCCTGCTTTTGCTTCCTTGCTGCTCCTAGTTCCCCGCATCTGTGAGAAAGAATGTTGTTAGAGTAATGAAAGGAATACAAACACTATATGAAAATACCTCTATAAACATATAAAATGATCAATCATGTGCATTAAAAAAAGCAGACATATCATATATATCCAAGAAAAACAATAGGAGGATTACCAAACACATCTTTCAAATGCTCAGTTCTTATCTAACATGTTTGTTTCCTTTACAGGTATAGGTAAAATTATGTTGATTCATTTGATCATAGCATGTGGAGTGAAATGGGCTCCCACAAGGGTTGAGACCAGCATGGTGCTTTTTTGTGCTTTGAGGGAGCATGAAAAGTAATTCATTTCCTTATGTCTTACTCAAGCATAGCATACATTACTCTTGATGGTGTTTGATCTTTTAGCCAGAGTCAAGAGTAACATACACTGTGCTCAAGAGCCATCAAGAGCTATTAAAAGCTATGATGAGCTACATGATATCATGATATAGAGTGAATTCAAGAGAAGAATAGCAAAGAGGTATTATAGTTTATGTTGTTTTTGTGTTCAATATCCTAGAAAAGTGTCATCATAAACATAATGTTTCATAGGCAATGTTTACTTACAAGTAGAGTACATGATCACAAAGTGATAGTGAACATGCATACATGCAAAACTTCACATATTTCTATACATAAAGAATGCAAAGAATTTATTCTTTGTCAAGCATGTTGTGTTTCAAAGAGAAAATTGATAATGAACATGTTTCTCCTAGGGAAAATAGTGAAGCTATAGTTGCATATAGTTGAAGCTAATGAACAAATTCATAGCATCAATGAATAAAAAGGCAGTAAGACACCATGTATTGAAAAGCAATGAATAAGAGCAATACCTTGTGTTTAAGTCATGAAGAAACAATGATCCTAACAACCATATGAAATGAGTGCTTTTATGAGTGTTTACAATAACAATGATATTCATGTTGGTAGCAATGGTAACAGTAGTTAGGAAGGACAAATAGTGCAATATAATATCCAAGAGGCAGTGAAGTGAATATATGATAAGATCACTGATATGATAAGAAAACTATTATTTAAAGCCAAAAACAGTATTTGATGGAATAGAAATAGTGACCATTTGTGATCAAATATTGCAATGATGATTTCAATCAGAGATTGAGAAATATGATCAACCAAGGAACAAGTCATGAAAATAAAAATCAAATGGTAATCTATAGCATGGTAACTGTTAAATACATTAAGAAATGGAAGTATAGTCTTTGCTTAAAAAATGCTTCACAGGTTCCATTTTCAGTCAGAAAACTATCACTGATAAGGGACCATAATAGTGATCAGTGATATTGAGTGTGAGTTCATGAAATATGAAGACAAGTAATATCTTATGTTTATAAATATATTTTGAGCTTTGAATACAGTGTTAATGATGCTAATATCAATGGAGATTAAAATCTTCAAAAATATGCAAAAGTGCCACGAGGAATATATGAAAAACAACAATGCATAAAATAGAGAAACCCTCGAGTGGTTTTGAGTAAAACCCCAAAATCCACAAGGAGGCTGAGCTCGAGTGGTATCATCTTTTCGAGAAATACATAGAGAGGGAAAAATGAAAGAAAATTCATTATTAAGGCCGTGGCTTGTAGTGTTGTTAAATATTTGATTTCTACAGGAAAAGGAACAAGAAGCTACAAGAAATAAAATAATGTTTTTCCTCTTCAGATACTTAAACTCATTTGGGGTTTTGAAAGAAAATGAATTATACAGGAGCCACATCCAAATTCTTGTTTATTTGTCTTTAAATACATGGAATTCCTTTAGGTTTCTCATTTTCAAGCTTAAGGACAATCGAGAATACAAAAGAAAATGAATGGAGCTTCTTTTGCAAAAATAAAGGAAAATATGGAGCTCAAATACAAGATTTAGTGATGAATGCTTATCCATAGGCTTGTTGTTTTAAATATATTTAAACCAAAGGGTCTTCCAATAGTTAAAAGATCGAAACATAGTCTCCATGGCATCCACAGAGTGAGGGAAAATCATCATAAGCAAAACATATGAAATATATAAAAAAATTACTAGGACCGTGGCTGAGAGGCCATAAAAACTTCAGAAAACTCAAGAAATATGAAGATTTTAGTATTCGTTGTACACACAAGAGCTTACCTTGCACTCTTGCAATGGGTCTTCATGAAATTAATAGAAAATCAAGTTTTCAAGTTCCAGACTGTACCTCTCATGGCAAGGTCCGATCTTCCTTGAGAAGCTTCGATGTGCAAAATGAAATGAATGTTTCATTTATCCCTTTTGTTTTGTTTTAGGGTTTCTTACCCTAAAAATGTCGATGGGAGGAGATTAGGCTTTTTTGCCTATCTTTTAAAATTAAATACATGATGCTTTGAGGAATAATACTTTTTCCTTATGCCTTTAGGTTTTATAAACTTGCATATGCCATGTATTAAGTCCTTGTGACTTTATAAGTATTTGCTTTGACTCTTATTTGGCCGAGTCATGTTTTGAATTTTGCATTCATTTTTTAAATGTAAAACATATAATTTAAGTGATGTCTTGTAAATCACTTAAGTTTAATGTTACCTTTAATTCAAAGAGAAGAACATAGAGATTTCAATGTATGAAAATGAACATGTGGATAAGACATAGTCAAAGGGAGTTAATTATGGGGCTTCAAAAGCCTTTGCATGCATCTAGGAGGCAGTTAAGGAGATTTGCAGACATATGGATGGATAATAGGGAAATGTGTTGATTTCATCATCAATTCAACTTTAGTTAAGGGTTCAAGTGGTTGGAGTTTGACTCAAGGAGGATTTTGAGGCATTTAATTCCTTTTTTCTTGCAATTCCAACCCCATTTTTGAAGGATTTTCAGTTATATACGACCCTTGGGATGAATTTCAGATTTAGATCTGCTTATGCCTAATTTGAAGGAGAAGTTCTAGTTTGACTGTGGATCAAGCCAGTTGGAGCCAAAATTCAAAATTCAAATTGTTGAATCCTTTTGTATAAGTCTTCTTCTTCTCTTATTTTTGCTGGGAAGTTCTGAGTTTGGTGACTACTAGAGTAGTATTTTTCACACTTTGTAACTCATTTGTTATATAATTTAGAGTTATTTTTTTTCAAGTATTTTGCCTTGAGATGCAGAAAAATCTTGGTTTTCAATAAAATAAAATTGTTTCCTCCTCAATTATTCTTCTTTTTTTCAATGTTGATTGTGAATGTTATGATATAATATAATGTTTTCCTTTATTATTATCAAATTCCTTCAATGTTGAATGCAAAGAATGGCATGTTATAGTGTAGGTTTGTGAATGTGTTTATCATTTTGTTGTATCAAATTTATGAAAACATCATTATTTTCCTTCTATGAACATCAAAAAAGCTAAAAACCTTTCATAAGAATCATTTTTGCAAACATGTGTAGCTGAGTTGTGAGATAGTATAGCTTCAACCAGTTGAGTGATCTTGTGAGCCTTAGATGCATTGCCAAGTTCACTTTTGGTGTATCACCTATTAGTAATAGGTTTTAAAGTTATAAGCATATCCTTCTCACTCTTTTCCTTGTCATTTTTCCAATTTTTGCAAGTTATCTAAAGGGGAGCCAACCCATAATCTAAAGGTATTCTTTCACAATAGGATACCCATGGCCTAAAAGTAGCCCCATAATGCACGGTATTGTTGAGTTTTCAACTTGGTATCATGTGCAAGTCCCTGTGACAACAATTTTTGGCACGCCCGGTGGGACATAGAACTGATTTTTAGTTTCTTTTGTACTACATATTGTTGTTGTTTGGTGTGTACAACAATATTTTCTACCTTTAGAGACAATCTTTGCATGCACCTAGCGACTACGAATTTGAATTTATTGGTTTCAGCAATACTGGTTCTGGTATGTTTCAAAATTTATTGAAGGAAAGTTTTATTTTCGGACTTTCACTCTCTTAAATGAAAAAATATGTCTTCATTTTATGGAAGTATGTCATATCATTCTTCATTTTAGGAAAATTCTGCCCATGCATCTTCCTATCAGGCATATCATACTAAATATATTGCTAATTTCACTCAAAATAACCTTGTAGTAGCAGATAATCAACATTTCCATCATGCTTGCCACCCACCCACCCCTGCTCATTATCTATATCAGCCTACATATGCCCAAAATTATCCCCAACAAGAGTGTAATTATTCACATAACCGGCCATGAGAGCACCCTTACCAAAATGTGTTGGATCTGATCCAATAGTTTGATCATACAATGTGGGATCTGAGCCAAAGTCTTGATTGTATGAAGATTAATGATATTAGTAAGGTGTTCTCACACATGAATGGGATTTTGGTTGACGTCAAGAAGCATAAAAAGATCAATATGTAGCAGCAAGGAATGGCTAAAGAAGCCTATCTTTATGATCAAGAGTTGAAGACGTAGAAGATGCAGTTTGAAGAAGGTCTTGAATGAGAGATAACTGCTAGGGTGGAGAAAATGAAGCTTTTGTCTACTCGGGTGTAGAGTAGTTAGACTTACTCAGAGTATCAATGCCAACTACATGAGGAGGTTCAAAAGAGGCACTTTGAAGAGAGTTTTGAAAAGCAAAGAGTTGTTGTAAAAGAAGAATAGATTCAAACAACTCCTATTGTTCTAGAGTAGCTTGTTCAAGAAGAGCAAGGTGATGAAGTGAAAAAAGTTGTTGCAGAGGATGAACCTTTAGCTTGGATTGATGAATTACCTTCTTTTGTTGATACAAATGAAGATTCAAAGAGAAAAGAGGATATCAAACAATGTGGTGAGTTGTAGGTTCAAGAATGAAGACATCAGCCTGGAGATTTTGAAAAAGGTGATATAAGCCATAATTTCATAGCTTCATTTGATGATTTTCCATGTTTTATTGAGGATGATGAGGAGAGCACAAATCTAGTCATAAGTTAGCAACATGAGGTTGAAGGCCTTGAGGTTTTAATTCCTTAGGAGAGTTGCCATGAGCTCAATATCATTCCTCTCACAAAAAAATGCAAAGAAAAACATGAAGAGGATCTGTTTCAAGCTGAAATTAAGTTTTTCTACTCATTTCTAGATGTTATGCTAGCATCTTTGGAGGAAGATTATCAAGAACAGCAAGAACAAGAAGTGGAAGTAATCATGTTCAACCCCTTTTGTATCAATAAATCAATAGAATCAAACATGGAGCTAAAGGAAGAATATGGTCTTGGTGGGGGTCAGTCCATTCTCTCAAGTCAAAATACTTCCCATGAAGTTGATTTGCATAGTCTTAGTGAGGAACTTCCTTTCTGGTGTACATAGGAGCTTGACGTTGTTGCATTGATTGAAAGTGTACTAGAAGAGGCTATCTCATTGTTTGGACATTTACCCCCTTTGAAAAATAAAATTCTGATTTGGGTATCCAGGAGGTTGAGCTACATACAAGTATTGTTCAAATTGAACAAGAGAAAAAGCTAGATACTACTCTTCAAGATGAAATCAAAACAACAAATCTCAATTAGGAGGCCAATAATGGCAGTTCGAAGTTTGTTCATTGTAGGGTCTATCCAATTAGATATTTATCTAGTTTGGAGGCCACTGAAATACGAGAGGTCATGGTTTCACCCAAGCATGAGCATGCAATAAAAAAAAAGCTGATTTTAGAGTTGCAACTGAAAGTGATCAAATTCAACTCACTTGTCCTATCTAGGACAACAATATGCATTATCACAATCAAAGTGTAAGTGAATTTATTTTCATCTTTCATGAAACATTGCAACAATCTATTGAAAATCTGCATGTATTTCATGTTCTTTCAGTAATACATAATCATGTAATACATCAGTTGTTGATTAGAAAGGGGTGTTATATTGCAAAGTCAGTTAGTGGTTTTGTTTGATCAACTTCTTTGTTGGTTAGGGTAGGTTATAATAGGGTTTTATAGTTTCTAGATGCATTTTTCAATTCCCTGAGTGCTTTTCAACATAATTATGTAGTTTCCCTTCTAAAGTTTTGTTTTCAATAAGTTTCCTAGGTGTCTTGAGTTATTGTTGCTGAGTTACAACATTGAAAAAGTTGTTTTTAGATCTGTTTTGAGTTTTCTAGGTGACTCTGTGCCCAATGGATAGCCTAGGCAACTGGTTTTAATGTTTACCAAGAAAACATATAGGAGATGTCGCCAGAAATGTTACCTATTTTTGCTACTAGCTCAAACAGGTAGAGCTAAAGTGTTTGCAAATGAAAAGATAGATACATTTTTATTTCTGCTATATTACATTCCATGGTCATAAAGAAATTAGAAGATTGATCTACCATATTGCATTATGTAGATGCATATAATATAGGAGAAGATTGCATAATATTTTCAAGAAAACATAGAATTTATTGATAATGAAAATGTGTATTGTCTCATAGAAGTCATGAGATTGACTCTTAAAATGCATAAGATGAAAAGAATATACATTTATAGATATCAAATAAAATGATGCACATATAGGAAAAGGAGACCAGTCATCACTTGAATGACTAGTCCTAGTTGAGTTTCCTTGCATCATCTTTGGTATAGCGCTTGTCCTATTGCCCGCTTTTGCTTCCTTGCTGCTCCTAGTTCCCCGCATCTGTGAGAAAGAATGTTGTTAGAGCAATGAAAGGACTACAAACACTATATGAAAATACCTCTATAAACATATAAAATGATCAATCATGCGCATTAAAAAAATTAGGCATATCATAGATATCCAAGGAAAATAACAAGAGGATTATCAAACACATTGTTAAAATTCTCAGTTTTTATCTAACATGCTTGTTTCCTGTGCAAGTATAGGTAAAACTATGTTGATTCATCTAATCATAACATGTGGAGTGAAATTGGCTCCCACAAGGGTTGAGCCCAGCATGCTGCTTTTTTGTGCTTTGAGGTAGCATGAAAATTAATTCATTTCCTTATGTTTTACTCAAGCATAGCATACATGACTCTTGATGGTGATTGATATTTTATTAAAAATTAGGAGTAACATACATTATGGTTAGGATCCATCAGGTTCTATTAAAATCTATGATGAGCTATAGGATATCATGATATAGAGTGAATTCAAGAGAAGAACAACAAAGATGCATTACTGTTTATGTTTTTTTTTTATTCAATATCCCAAAAAAGTGTCATCATAAACATAATGTTTCATAGGCAGTGTTTACTTATAAGAAGAGTACATGATCATGAAGTGATAGTGAATAGGCATACATGCCAAAGTTCACATATTTCTATGCATAAAGAATGCAAAGACTTTAGTCTTTGTCAAGCATGTTGTGTTTCAAAGAGAAAACTGATAATGAACAACCTGTTTCTCCTAGGGAAAATAGTGAAACTACAGTTGCAGACAGTTGAAGTTAATGAGAAAATTCATAACATCAATGCGCAAAAGGGCAGTAAGAAGACACCATGTATTGAAAAGCGATGAACATGAGCAATACCTTGTGTTTAAGTCATGAAGCCTAACAACCATATGGAAGGAGTGCTTTTATGAGTGTTTGCAATAACAATGATATTCATGCTGGTAACACTGGTCACGAAGGATAGATAGTGCAATATAATATCCAAGAGGTAGTGAACTGAATATATGATAAGAACACTATTATTTAAAGCCAAAAATAACATTCAATGGTATAAAATAGTGACCATATTTGATCAAATAATGCAGCGATGAATTAAATTAGAGATTGAGAAACATGATCAACCAAGGAACAAGTCATGAAAATTAAAATCAAATGGTAATCTATAGCATGGTCACTGTTAAATATAGTAAGAAATGAAAGTATAGTCTTTGCTTAAAAAAGGCTTCACATGTTCCATTTTCAGCCAAAAAAAATCAATGATAAGGGACCATAACAGTGATCAATGATATTGAGTGCGAGTTCATGAAATATGAAGGCAAGTAATGTCTTATGTTTATCAATATATTTTGAGCTTTGAATACAGTATTAATGATGCTAATATCAATGGAGATTAAAATCTTCAAAAATATGAAAAAGTTCCATGGGGAATATATGAAAACTAACAATGCATAAACTAGAGAAACCCTCAAGGGGTTTCGAGTAAAACCCAAAAATCTACAAGGAGGCTGAGCTCGAGTGATATCATCTTTTCTAGAAATACATAAAGAGAGAAAAATGAAAGAAAATTCATTATTAAGGCTGCTACATGTAGTGTTGTTAAATATTTGATTTCTACAGGAAAAGGAACAAGAAGCTACAAGAAACGAAAGAACGTTTTTCCTCTGCAGATACTTAAACTCATTTGGGGTTTCAAAAGAAAATGGGTTATATAGGAGCCACATCCAAATTCTTGTTTATTTGTCTTTAAATACATGTAATTCCTTTAGGTTTCTCATTTTCAAGCTTGAGGACAACCACAAATACACTAGAGAGTGAATGGAGCTTCATTTGCACAAATACAGGAAAATATGGAGCTCAAATACAAGATTCAGTGATAAATGCTTACCCATAGGCTTGTTGTTTTAAATATGTTTAAACCCGAGGGTCTTCCAACAGTTAAAAGCTTGAAACATAGTCTCCATGATGGCCCTAGAGTGAGGGAAAATCATCAAAAGAAAGAGATATGAAATACATCAAAAAATTACCAGGGTTGTGGCTAAGAGGCCATAAAAACTTCATAAAACTCAAGAAATATGAAGATTTCAATATTCATTGTACACAAAAGAGCTTACCTTGAATTGTGTTGCAACAAGTATTAATGAAATTAAGAGAAAATCAAGTTTTCAAGTTCTAGAATCTACCTCTCATGGTGGTGGTTGAGCTTCCTTGAGAAGCTTTTTCATTTTTCCCTTTTGTTTTGTTTTAGGGATTCTTACCCTAAAAATTCCGATGGGAGGAGATTAGGATTTTTTGCCTATCTTTTAAAATTAAATACATGATGGATTGAGGGCTAAGACTTTTTCCTTATGCCTTTAGGGTTAATAAACTTTCATATGCCATGTATTAAGTCCTTGTGATGTTATAAGTATTTGCTTTGACTCTTATTTGGCCGAGTCATGTTTTGAATTTTGCATTCATTTTTTAAATGTAAAACATGTAATTTAAGTGATGTCTTATAAATCACTTAAGTTTAATGTTACCTTTAATGCAATTAGAAGAACATAGAGATTTCAACGTATGAAAATGAACATGTGGATAAGACATAGTCAAAGGGAGTTCATTATGGAGCTTCAAAAGCCTTTGCATGCATCTAGGAGGCAGTTAAGGAGATTTGCAAACATATGGAGGAAGAATAGGGAAATGTGTTGATTTCATCATCAATTGAACTTCAGTTAAGGGTCTAAGTGGTTGGAGTTTGACTCAAGGAGGATTTTGAGGAATTTAACTCCTTGTTTCTTGCAATTCCAACCCCATTTTTGAGGGATTTGTAATTATGCACGACCCTTGGAATGAATTTCAAATTTAGATCTCCTTCTGCCTAATATGAAGGAGAAGTTTCAGTTTGACTGTGGATCAAGCTAGTTGGAGCCAAAATTTAAAATTCAAATTGTTGGAGCCTTTTGTATAAGTCTTCTTATTCTCTTATTTTTGCTCAGAAGTTATGAGTTTGATGACTGTTGGAGTAGTATTTTTCACACTTTGTAACTCATTTGTATAATTTAGAGTTATTTTTTTCAACTATTTTTCCTTGAGATGCAAAAAAATCCTGGTTTTCAATAAAAGAAGCTCATTTACTCCTCAATTATTCTTCTATTTTTTAGTGTTGATTGTGAATGTTATGATAAAATATTATGGTTTCCTTTATATTATCAAATTCCTTCAATTTTGAATGCAAAGAATGACATGTTATAGTGCAAGTCTATGAATGTGTTTATCATTTTGTTGTATCAAATTTGTGAAAACATCATTATTTTCCTTTTATGAACATCAAAAAAGTTAAAAACCTTTCATAAGAATCATTTTTGCAAACATGTGTAGTTAAGTTGTGAGATAGTATAGCTTAATTAGTTGAGTGATCTTGTGAGCCTTAGATGCATTGTCAAGTTTAACTTTGGTGTATCACCTATTAGTAATAGGTTTTAAATTTATAAGCATATCCTTTTCACTATTTTCCTTGTCATTTTTTCAAAATTTCCAATTTATCTAAAGGGGAGCCAACCCATAATTTGGAGGCCTTCTTTTACAATAGGATACACACATGCTGAAAGTAGTCCCATGTTGCATGGGATTGCCGAGTTTTCAACTTGGCATCGGGTGCAAATCCCTATGACAACAATAGGTGAACACTGATCACCACATTTTTCTTTGGGTTAGATAGAAATTGGGATGGAAAAAGAATCCTTGTTGCTTGAGGATAGAGTATCTCATCCCCTATTACCCTCTCTATGAATTTGTGGAATTGATAGTAGTGAATCTTAAAAACTAGGTGAAGTTGATAATCTCTAATACTATATGAAAAAGGCTCCTCCCATTCTTGAACTGGAAAACACACTCTATAGTTTTGCAAGTAGTACTCCATTAGGGACCTTCAATAGCTTCTACAACTCTGTAAACACACAGGTTTCACCCTCTTCACTTGAGGAAGCTTCTCGAAGCATAGATGCTTGCGAATGAACCTTCATGAAAATAATCAGAGAACCTAGCTTGGAAGAATGAGAATTAGCATAGGGAATGTTTAAATCCTATTAACCACACACTTGGCCAGTAGGTGACGTGTAGGATGGTTTGGTACGATTGTCCTTCTATCTTATCGCCAACATGAAGTTTGCAGGATTAGCACAAACAACCATTGTCACACACTTAGACATTAAATCTTTTCATCATTGCAAGATAAGGCTCATAATCCCTATATCGAAAAGTTAGAGAAATCTGCATAATATCAAAGTTAGCAAGAAATACTATTATAATTTTCACTTTGGAAACTAGCTTAGATATGGTAAAAGCTCCACATTCTGATATTAAAAATAGAAGCAAGAGTTCGCTGAGCTTGAAATCCTCCAAAAGAATCATTTCTCCAAACCTTTCTATGATATTTAACTTTGGAATGAATGCTAGGTTTTCACATAGCTTTGTAATGAGTGCTCTAAAGAGACCCGTACTGTAACACCTATACCTTCAACCAACTTCCTTGAAGGAAAACGTGCTTTAAATTTAATCCCTTTTGAACAAACATTTGCATATGTTAAAGATATACAAATAGAGGAAAAACACATTCAATCTCATTTGTTGATGACATGGCAACATCTCTTTTTCACAACGCTAAATGATAAGTGCTTTCTTTTAGAACCATGTCTACTAACTTGTGAGGGAGTGTGACAATACTGCCTCTTTCTATAAATTCCAATTCTTGGGCATCACAACCCATGTTTTCTAGAAGATCTGCTATTTGATTCCCTTCACGGTAAGTATGTGTTATACATATTTACTGAAATTTTGTGAGTAATGACCAAACATTTTGTAAAATGTAACAAATCTACTAGTTTTGAACTTGCCTCTTCTTACATGCATTGATTATTAACATTGAATCACCCTTAACATGAAGCTTTTGAATGCCTAGATTAAATGCTAGTTTCAAACCATGAAGGAGTGCCTATGCCTTTGCTAAATTATTTGTACCACACGGAAGATGAATGGCTCTGGCTGCTACTAATTTACCCTTTTAATTACGAATGCAAACACCCACTCTTGATAGCCCCAGATTGCCTCGAGAGGCACTAACAAAGTTCAATTTACAAAAACCTTATTGAAGAGGGAACCATTTTACTATTTTCCTATCCAATATGTGATAATTAAATAATTAAAAATATTTAATTATTATAGATTAAAAAGGATGAAATATTAGTTTTATTAAATAACTAAAAAATATTTAATTAATATAGATAGAAGATTTGATGAGAAAATAATAAAGTAGAAATATGGAAATGAGTTAGTCATTTTTAGGTGTCTACTGTATGAGTGTTGATTGGTAGACTCGGTATGCCTTGATCGACTTACAAATTTGACATTACCCATGTAGTGGGAGTTCCTGAATGTATATGTTCTTCATGGACAAGTTTTATGCATGGAGCTTGTGATTACAGTTTATGGATTGGATATGTAAGACAATTAAATAATTTAAGAAAAAAAATTAGATAAAAATTGAGATAATTAAATAACTAAAAATATTTAATTATTATAGATTAAAAAGGAGGAAATATTAGCTTTATTAAATAATTTAAAAAATATTTAATTAATATAGATAGAAGATTTGATGAGAAAATAATAAAGTAGAAATATGGAAATGAGTTAGTCATTTTTAGGTATCTACAATATGAGTGTTGATTGGTAGACTTGGTTTGCCTTGATCTACTTACAAATTTGAAATTACCCATGTAGTGGGAGTTCCTAAATGTATATTTTCTTCATGGACAAGTTTTATGCATGGAGCTTGTGATTACAGTTTATGGGTTGGATATGTTGTTGGCATGATTTCTACTAATGTTTGGATACCTTAGAGGAATGGAAAATTATACGAATTATCATTTTTTGTGGTTGCTATTTCCAATCATGTGGGTTTTTCTTCATTTGATAGTAGCTTGGAGCCTTTGTTATCATTTGGATTCGATTGTTATGTTCTTTGAATTGGTGCATTTTCACCCTGACTTGTACCATTTCTTCCATAGGTGGTATGTTGGAGGATGAGAGAATTTTTTTCTTGAGATGGTGGACATATTGGATGTCATGAGAGCATGCTAGAGATTCTTGTGGTTTCATAGATGGCTATGATGATTCATTTTATTGATTGATCCTTATGCAATTTACTTAAGTGGGAGAATGTTAGGAATAGTGTGTTGTACACCTTGCACATGAAATAAAGTATTTAATTATGTAAAATAAATATTTATTTGTGGTGCATCTTTAGGACACGTGTTTAGCTACATTAGATATTTATTTGGGTTCACTTGTAATTTTTTTTATGTAAAATTGGTTAGATATTTTATGTGTGGATTGTACATGGGAAAAATATTTAATATTACAAAACTTATTACTAAAAATTAAAATTTGGGGTCAATGGTTTTGTATAATCATGGTTTTGGGGAACATGGTTTTTCTTTACCACTTGGTTGTTTTATGTGAACTTGATTCTATAAAAGTAAGCATATAAATTTAGTGGTTGAGGTTTTCTAGTTGGTGGTTTGACTTGGTTGTCATTGTCTTGAGCTCTCTTTTGTTTTTGATAAGATAAGCATAATTTACAGGGCATCATACCATTTACACAAAGAGCGCAAAGGGCCAAAAGGAGACAAGCAAAAAGAAGAACCAACGGAAACACCACAAACACACCACAGGCGAACAAACCACCCTGCCACCAAATACCAAGGGCAAAGAGCACTTAGAACAAACAATAGTCCTAATTCAAAACCATAGGAACATCAAAAGCCATTAGCCAAAAAAATACACCCAAAACATAGGATTGAGGGCCCCAAAAAAACCTCCTGGAGCAACCGAGCAACAAACCACCTGCAACAGTTGGATTACAATAGACCTCTTTCTCAAATTAGGAAAACCTAAGCCAAACAACAACTAACCTATTCGAGACCCCAAAAAAACAAGCCCAAACAAATTTCCTAAAATAACCAAGCCATAAACCACCTGAAGAAAATGGACCACAAAAAACTTCCGCTCAGAATTGAGCCTAACAAATACCCACCATAGGACTTGCCAGACCCAACTAAGCCACCAACCATCTCCAACAACCAAACCGCAACAAAATTTTTGTTCATAACTGAGCCTAATAGAATCCCAACAAGGAGGACCAAATTGAGTAAAGGAAGCCTTGACTCCTTAATAGTAAACCTAACACAAACAACCTACGACAATAGGACAACAACCTTCCACACCAATGGCCATAAAACACTTGCAACAGCTGGACAACAACAGACCTCCCGCTCAAATTAGATAAGATTGAGCCTAATATATTCTTACCAAAGGGGTAAGAATCACTATTTGCAGCAGAGAAATGTTTGACCTTAAGTACCAACCAATTAGACACCAACCTTGAAACCACCTCAAAAGGATGGGGCTCCCTTCTATAGGAGAGGAAGAAGTGGGGGCCAAAACTACCAAAGAAGCCTCCCACCAGAGCAAGCACACACCACCTCAATAGGAACCAACAAAGGAGAGAAATAATTCCCACCAATCCTACAACCTCCATCTCCACTTCCAAAGGAGAGGGATCCACCTTGATAGGATAAATATTCACCTCTATTGAATACAACGATTGTAGAAAAAGGTAGCAAGCAATAACTTTGGTAGAATAGGCAAACACCTCCTCCCAAGGCATCCAAGTCAAAGAAACAAAAAGAACAACTTCCTAGCCCACACCATAAATAGTCCAATACACCATATAGCCACCAACTCCTTCCACATATGAATCACCATCCATCACAAGGGTCAACCAACAACCTAGGGGAACCCCCACAAATAGTAAGCCCACAACCATCCATAACTGAACAAAGCATCTCCAAGCCACATCATGATGGTAGGAATCAGAGAGAGACAAGCAACACCAACATAGGGTAGAGCCTCCTCTCCCAATCCATCATAAGCACCAACACAACTGCTTCCATCAACCTCGAAGCCTTCCTAAAGCACAAAACCCACAACCACGAAGCAGCACAGGGTCTCCACAACCGACAAAGGAAACAAAAAGCATTCAAGAGAGTCCCCAAAAAGCACCTTAGCAAAATGAGGTCAACAACCTACAACCTCACATAACTGGACAACCAACACCTCAAAAGAGCATCAATAAAAGGCCCGATAGTAACCAACGCAACCCCCAAATTAGGCAAGGTATCCCAATAAAACAACCAACCCCAAACCACCAAGGTCAAGGAAGAAAACAAGTTTGAAGCTCCAACAAAAGCAAAGAGCTCCAAAGAAAACCCTAAGACCCAACACATAACCATCACCATCTTTGTGGAATCCAAGGGGACCAACTCCAACACCCACAAGCAGTCGAGTAGCTCACAAGAACAAATCCAACCCAAAATTACCGACACCACAAATCCAGAGGCCAAACAAAGGAAATGAGGGGAAACACACATTTCCCCATAAAAGAAGCAACAAATGGAAATCTTATCCATGCCACAACCCCAAGGGGGAAAGTGAAAAGAAGTCCCCAACCGCGCAGCTAGGGCAAGAACAATAGGGTCAGGCAGCAATAGGAAAAGTCGAACCCAACCAACATAAGCTTTGCCCAAGACACACATGGATGCCAAAACACAACCATCGAACCGCATGGAAGGTGAGCCCAAGCCCCAAACGCTCGAAACAAGAGCCAAGTCAACAAAGAAGGGTGAAACAACACCCCCATCTAATTAACAAACCCACTGACCAATAGGGAACCACACAAAATAATCAACTAGATTCCACCAATTCCCACATAGGCCATCACCATCACCATCTAGCTCATCATTGTTGTCCTCTTCAACCTCTAAGGAATTCAAAAAACCAAAGCCGTTACAACTCCCGCTCGAAGCCATTCATGAGCTCTCTTTTGTTGAGTGCATATATGAAGCATGGAATCAAATATGTGGATACATACTTGAACACATTAAGGATGTATTGGAGGAGCTTGATATTTCAAAATTATTTCAAAATTATTCATGAAGACTTTGTAAGTGTATTATAATATTTTTATTTTTGAATAATACATTGAGTGTGCATCATTTTGAAGGCTAGGGTTTTCCTAGGGTATATCTTGTGTTATCTTATAGCATGTATTTTCTATTTTCATTATGATTATTTTAAAGCTTGTATGTATGATTTCATCTCAAGGGGTTATGTAGGAAATATTTTGAGCAACCTATAATATTTTTCCTAACATCTAGAGCAAATAGTAAAAATTGCATAGATGAAAATATAAATCATGTACCTGACTAGTAGTGATGAATTTAGCCAAATTATTTGTTGCATCCAATAAATGAAATATCATGTCAAGGTTCATAAGTGTGAGGTAGTATATTTGACCCTAAAAATAATCCAATGCCTTCTAAAAATCCATTATCTTTAATGTCATGTGTAAGACTTGTGCTCACAATTGCTTGTTGGTGTCCTAAAGGATGACTATTTTAAAAGAAGGTTGAGTACTAATTAACATTGATAGGGCTTGAAACTAAATATTAATAATATTAATGTCATTGTCTATGAGGTATTCAACTATTATATCCAACTAAATATGATATTGTGCATTAACCTAATTCATCCATGCATAGAGGCACTAAAAATATTGTGTTTGGTTGCCAAGTATTGAGTGTAATTGACAAAAAATGCATCAATATTGGTGAGTTTATTATGAATCCAAAATCTTAAAGCATAAAATCTGAATTTCAAATCCTAAAATTTATATTTACTTTTTTTTTATTGCATTTAGTCTCTTTTTCTTTTTCCTTATTTTTTGTGACTTACCACTCATGTTAAGCCTCAATTATAGAATGTGTTGCATCCTTTGCATGCACATTCCTAAAATTACTATGCTAGATAAAATTCATCTCTTTAATTGTGCTTGGAGGATAAATGACCAATAGTTGTGGGACAATCTTCACTAATGATGTTAATTGTACACTAAGATAATATATGGGTATAAGTACCTAAATCAGTAGGGATGCAAGGTTATTTTGGACTTATAAGACTAACTATTGGATATAATAAAGACAATCAACTAAAATTCACATAATATGAGTAACTTTATGATACTAAAAAATGTCGAACATCTTCACTAATGATGTTAATTGTATACTAAGAGAATATGTGGGTACATAACTACCTAAATCCCCATGGAGGCAAAGTTAGTTTGGGCTTGTAAGACTAACTATTGGATATAATAAAGACAATAAAATATAATTCACATGAGATGAGTAATATTATCATACTCAACAATGATTGGCCTACATAGTGGTGGTGAGATTGGCATGTTGGTCAATGGTATTGAAGGTAGTCACTTCTTTGATTCTTCTTATACCTTGAACAATTCATCCATGATAGCCACTAGATATACCTTAGTCTATCTAATGTTCTACTTGCACATATGAACATAATTGAGGTGCTTCATAACCCTAGCCATGGTTTGCATATGAGTAACTAAATAATTATCACACCCATTCACTTTTGTGATGCTAATCATACATATATATTTTCTTATTTTTGATACTTGATAATGTAGGTGCATACATTTTTTATTTTACATAATTTGGTATATTATTATGGATTACATATATGTTGCATATATTTGTTTAGTTAACTCACAAAAATATTACGCTTTGATAGTAACATTGATTCTTATTTAGTTAATTTGAGCTATATTGACCAAGTATGCTTATATGTTATTTCTAACCCTAATTTATGTATTTTTATTTAGTGAGAATTTAAATGTTATTTTTATCCATATTTGATTTAAACCACAAATTATAAATTTTCTGGAACATGGTTTAATTTTTAATCAAAATTTGATATGATTTTATTATCATGAGTGTATGTGCTAGGAATGAATCATGTTGTGTCATGGTTTTGATACTACTTATTATGATGAGTCACAATCCCTGTGTATATGGTTCATATTGGTTAGGTGGGTCAAGAGTGTAGTTTTAATCATGTTGCTTTGACTACATATAGACATTCTTGATGTATTTTATATTTGAATAAAATATAAATTCTTATTAATAGGTTGGCCAAAGTGAGGAAAATAAATCCAATAAGAACCATACTTACCCTTCTCACTTCACCTCATAGAGAAATAGGAACTTGATTATGGCTACTCAGTTTATCAATCATCTTAGTCTATGAGTGGATTTGGATCCCTTGCAATAAACTTTGCTATTTTATAAGAGTCTATACTTCATGCTGATGATTTTAATCATAAATATTTCATATATTTTAATACTTGAAGTTTTTAAAATAATAATTTTAAAAACCACAATAACCTTTTCAAAAATAATCACACAAGACTTTAGGGTTTTTGGTTTCCTACCATATCTAATGCTATAGCACCACATATATTTTTACTTAGACAATCTTAGCACTATGATAAGGTAAATAAAAATAAAAATAAAAGCTTTTAACTAGAGTATCATACAATCCCAAGTCCAAGGTTTTAGGTTGGGGTCCCTAGAACCTCAATCTAGATCATGCCTTGGTCTTTTAAGGAATAGGGTGATCCTTCCTCAAATAAAAATACCAACAAGACCCAATTTGTACATATCCAACTGACACATGATAAAGTTATAATATGTCAAAATAAAAGGAACTACAAACATCATATAAATTGGAATCTACCTCTAGTTGATCTCTCTAACGTGTTCTTCTTGTGAAATCCATTTAGGTGTATCCCTATACTCATAATGAGTATTTGGCACCCGATAACCTACAATAAATAATAATAAAAATAATCTACAATATCTACACTTATCTTACACCAATAAAAATTAAATAAATTAAACATTAATTTTTTACCAAATTCCTCCCATGGAGTTTTTAATGGATGAACAATTAGAATAAATTTTGATGAAATTAAATCAAACATTAGAAAAACAATTCTTATCAAGTCTGCAAAAACATATACAAGAAACTAAAATAACTTTTTAATAACATAATAATAATGAGAGTCCAAAAATGGGTTATAACCAAATTATTTTACTCTTCTTATGGGCTATTTAGCCTTTTCTTGGAGTTATTATTGAATACCGAGAAGCTTGTTGAATTTATTTTGATCAAGTTTGAGTTTACCTTAATTATTTTACTTATATTTATTTCCACAATTTTTTTACTAATGATTTTACTTTTATTTATCATTGAATTATTTATTTATTTATTTATTTTGAATTTTTTTCAATTTAAGAATTCATAATATTTTTGTCTACTAGTTTTTTTTATATTATTGTGCAAGTATGAGACTGTCATATCTGGTAGGGTCCCTAACATGTTGTACAAGATAGTAAATGGTCTAGGAAATTTTATTGTGAGGATGAGGACTACAAATGAGACTAATAAAATATGGTCATAATCTATTACATCCTATGTGTGTTCTCTTTTGTACCTTTCACTTGGGAGATAACCCCCTTAAACAAACAAGAGAAAAGTACTATGAAATATATAAAAGTATCCTTAAGGAGGCCACTAAGACCATATTTCCTACTAGTTATATGGAATTTAGTCATTGGATCTATGATTACTTGTCTCTATTATGCTACTTACCATCCTCATGGGTTGATTTTGTGAGTCTTCTTATGTGAATATCCTATTATGTAAACATGGAGATGTGGATTGGTTGAATACGTACAATTGATGAATAGTTATATTATTCATTCTCATTCTCCCACTCTTGTGTTTTGGACTAAAGGAATTAACTATATTTCTTAGATTCACAATTAGGTTCTCTATAAGGTCTTGAAAATTATTACTCCTTTTGAAACTTGGTGTGTCAAGAAGATAATTGTATAGAATTTTTATGATTTTGGCTCCCTTGCATGGGTACACATTCCTTAAAATAACTCAAGACTTTGGTACCTCAAACCCAACCTTACATCTTTGTTGGATATCCTCAAGTTATCAATGGGTATTCTATCTTGAACCTATTGAAACCTATAAATTTGCATGATGACCTTTTAGTTTGCATAGAAATATTGCTTTTATGTCTCGTGAAAACTAACTAGCCTAAAAATTTTGGCATTAAAATTTCAAAATCCATGTCTTGTCTTCAAGATATGGATGGTATAAAGATTAGAAAATTCATAAGAGGCATGTAAACCTAGTTTTGTGCTTCCCGAATGAGCTTTGATGCTTATTTTAATGTGTTCACATTTATGAGCAAGTCCATAAGGCCTCATAAAAAAAAATTCAAATTTCTCTGTAATGGTGATTTCCAATGTGTTTATATGTTTCCACCAATATCTAGCTTTAGTTTTATGGTTGTCAAGCGAGTTTCAAGGTCAAAGAAAAATAAATGTTAAATGGCCTTCCAAAGGGCCCCAATTACAAATGAACCCCCCAAAATTGGATTACTATGAAAATTTTGGGATAGGGAGAGGATTAGAGTCAAATGTAATGGACCTCTAAAAAATCTTATGACCCTTAGACATCATGTGTTACTCTAACGTCAATTTCATCATTTGACCTATGAAGTAATTAAACTACCAATTTCACTATGTTGTTAAATTTATAAATATTTAAAAAAAATTAATGTTTAAAATATGTGTCAAGCGGGGGTGAGATAGTAGTTTTAAAATGTTGAATATTATCCTCAAAGGTGTTGGTATGTAAAAGAAATTTTAAGGATTTTTTTAAAAGTTTATTTTAAAATATTAAATGTTGTTTAAAGAAGGATACCCCACCACAATAACTTATTGAAGTGGTCACTTAAAGTGTTTCACATATTCACGTGCTATTATAACATTTTAAACCTTGTCTCTTGACCATCCTTCGACTTTCCACGTGGCTGAATATCACTACATTCAGGTTTAAAATCTCTAAAGTCTCCAAAGCTATGATAGGCATGAGAGGTGTGATGGACCTCTCTTATTAACAAGACAAGAGATGGGTAGATGAATGTGGTTTAATTTCATGTCCAAGTTGAAAACCTTGGCTTGGGTGAAGTGGGTGCCCAACTGTAGATTTACATCTTCATGTGCATAAAATAGAAGGAAACATACATGCTCAGTATAGCAGTAGCTTTTTTGAGTCTTTTTTCTCTATTAATTCTATTTGAAGCATGTTTAGCTGCCCATGATCAACATAAATTATAATGCTCCAAAATTTCTTGAGAACTGCTACCTTGATCCCTATTTGTTCTATGATGTTGTGGACATCTTACAGTTTGGATTCAAATGCAATTTCTGGGTCTAATTTTGAAAACCTTAAAAATATCTTATATTGGCAAGCAAGAAAATGTTAAGCATGTTAAAATTTTAGGAGGAAAGAGTTGAATATGACACAAAAATGACTCTCATGAAAATTTTGTTGAAGATACAAAGGATTAAACTATAGGAAATCAAGAAGTTTAGAATTGCAGAGCATTGCAAAGATAATGATGATAAGATTATATTAGTGCTTTTAAAAATTAGGGAGATCTTCAAACATGTGACCATACACTAAGATTTTATTAGATTAAGAGAGCACAGAGGTTAACATCTCATTGGAAAAATGATCTTAATGCAATACTTGTAGGAAATGGTTCATTAAAAAATAAGGAAGAATTGTAGAACTCCCAAGTTGTAAAGGCAAATTGGTTGCATGTGATATGTTTGAAAAAATGCTTGAATTAAATACAAACAAACCAATGTAGTTGTAGAGGGTAAAAAGCTTAGTTAAAAGTATGTTTTAAATACCAGTAAATAGGTAAAGGGCTAAGGGTAAATTTTCACTTATAGAGTGGAATTGCAGCTTGGGAAAGGGTTTTTACACAAGTAAATGTTTTGCACAACATTACATATAATGTTGAAAATAAATTTAGTTGAAAAAAGTGTGAGGGAAAATGAAAAGGAAAATGAAAAGATTCCATGGAATATTCATTTATGCCAGTCAGTTGTAGATCATAGGAGCTAGAGTGTGCCAGGTGCCAACTAACTAGAAAATCTAAGTTTTCTCGCTTTCTTTAAAACAAAATTTCTTAGTCATTGGTGAGAGTAAGAAGTTCTAGGTGCAGGAAGGAACAAAAGGAAATTTTGTAAATAAGAAACACAAAAAGGGATGAGATTGTTGTATGCCATAGATGAAGGTCTGTGTCTGTAAGTCATTAATGATAGTATTTTTTGTATAAAGAAATGTGCAAATATGAAAATCACACTGCATTGTAGTTGTCTCTATTTTGGTATGTAATGTTCTTTGGATGAAATAATCAATGGTTATTGAATTTTTTTTGTACATTTGTTACAATGAATTATTTTATATGATTGTTTTTTCTTCAAGGGATAAATGATTTTATGAAAATAGTGGGAGTGTTATATTTTTAGATGGATTATTATGCATGATCGTATTGTAGGATTTTTACATCGAGAGACATCTGACAATGTCATTTTGTGTGTTCAGAAAAAACTCTACATTAAATCAAGGAGAGTTCTTGACATCATCATCCTTGATTTTTTCTTAATCGAAATCTTGATATTTGAAAATGAAAATAATCTTGTTATTTGATATTTTTAATTTGAAAAACCAATCTTGTTGCTTGATAGTTATTTTCAGATATAACTCCAAGCACTCCAAAATAATAAAACATTATTTATTTTTTTTACCAAATATTTTCTCATATTCCCAAAAATATGATATAAACAGCTAAAATTAATCTATAATACTTTTATTAGATATTTAATAAACAACTAAAATTAATCTATAATACTTTTATTAGATATTGTAGACATGGAAAATATACCGACACACTTGATCTTGATTACTAACGTCATTTCATCCTGAATCATCTTCTTAGCTTGTCATCACCTTTCATCCCTTAATTAAATAAATCATTATTTATCTGATTAAGTCATTCTCTCTTGTTAATTAATCAATCCAATTTAATTAAACCTAGGTATCTATTTTATTTAATTAAATCTCTAAATTCATTCTATTAAATTGAATAAATTAAAGCTTATATAATTTAATCTAAAATCATCTCCTTTTAATTAAATAAATAAAAATCTTTATTTAATTAAGTCTAAGTCATCTTCCTCTCATTTTGATTTAAATTAATCCTCAAATCTAAGTCAAATTGGTCAAATTAACTAATCTCCTATTAAATTAATTAAATCTTGATTAATTTAATCCTAATCTCCTAATTTCTCTAGATTTTTCCACTTGCACATGAAAATACATTTAATTGATTTATTAAATCTATATTTTCTCTCAACATGGCATCTTTAGGGGAATATTCCTCCAAGTTTGAAAATCCCTCCAAGTGGATTTGTCCTTCCAACGAAGCATTTATCTCCTCTTACATGTCCTTGTGCATTGAGCCAAGTGGAATTTAAGTCATTTTCTTTCCCTCTCCAACAAGTCATTTCATGATTTTCAAAATCGACCTAATATCATTTATTGGCTCATTCATCAAAATGTGCTCAAGCTTCCTCCATTCAAATCTTGACAAGTGGCACTTGGCCATTGGATGTTGAATAATCCCACATTTCTTCATTTTTCTCATTCCTCCATCTTGTCTTTCTATAAATAGAAAGCTCTTCTTCTCATTTGGGATACACAACTTAGAGAAAAGTTACAAATGCAAAGTGGCAGGGAAGGTAAACACACAACTATGATGGCAAAGACAATGCAATTCAACACTTCTCTCAAATACTCTTACAAGGAGTCATAAACTCCATTATTCTTTAAGTGATCATCCCCCACACACCTAGAGTTCACAACTCAGACCACCCACAAAGCTTGAAAGCATTTGGATCATTTCACATTAGGACAAAACAAGGTTCAACAACCCTCTAGCACTTAGGTTTCAACAAACAACTATCACTATGGTGATTTAGACCTCACTCCCTCTTAAGGCTTGAGCCCTTACCTGGTAGGACAGTCATAATAAAAAACACATGGAGGAATATCAAGACATAAAAACCATGGATTCAAATACCCCACATGGACCCCTACAAAGTTCCAAAACCTTTCCTCTTGATTGTCAAGGCATAACTCACAATGACCTTTTCTACCATTGCTCCAAGAGGCCTAAATCATAGACCTACACCTGGGTCTTGACTATCTAGGCTCTCCCCTTCACCCCAAAGCCAAAAAAAAACACTCCTACAAGTTTTCCACACTTGTTACCATCATTCCTAAGTGCCCCCCAAACATATTTTCCAGAAACCAAGCAAAACTCACTTTTTTGCTTGTTAATTAGGCTTGCCACATAGAGATGTCAAGCCAAGAATCTCACAACACTTCCTCCAATGAGCCTTCCAATCTCCAAGACATTGAGGAAATAATAGTATAGGAATATACCTTCCATCCCACCAGGATTTAGCAACTCTACAACGTGGGAATGGAAGAAACACATAATTCACTCAAAATCCTGATTTTGAGGGTTTTCAGACCACCCAAGAGTAAAATTAAGATATCTCCCTTGATACTCAACAAAATCTCACCACTATAATAGAAAAATAAATCTTATTCAATTAAATATCCAACCATTATAGGCTTGGAGCATGAAACGACACGTAAAAACCATACCAAGTACGGACCAACAATTTCTTCAAGAAAACTGAAATCAACAAACTCTTTATTAAAAACTTCTTCCAAAATTCAAGAACAGCCTTGCATCAACCAAGAGAGGCATATATGAAGCCTTCCAACCTCCTCCAGCATCCTCCAACTGAAATTTGAATCAGTTGGCCATTGGAAACACAAAAAGACTTCATTTTTTACTCTTTAATGCCTAATTAAGGCAATTTAGCCAACTTTCACCAACCCGCCTACAAAGATACCTCCAAATTGTGTGAAAGGAATCCAAAACTCCTCAAAATGAACAAGATGACTCCCCTCAGGTGTCTAGCTACATCAAGGCATCCTTTTTGCTTAATTTTCCAAAATGCACTAGACTTACAAAGGAGGATGGAGACCTTGTTTGTACAAAAAGTTGGTCATCAAGACCAAAACTCCACCAAATCCCTAGGAAACCTATTAGAAAGAAATGTAATGGTCCATGGACCTTATTCCAACATTAAAAAAATAAACAAAACATAAAAATTGATTCTAGGTCCCTTAGACCCACAGGTGCTCCTGCACCATACTCCCAAGCAAGAAAAAGATCGAAAGTCCTCTTTAAGATCAGGTCTTCTACAATAGTCCCATGTTGTTTAATGTTAGTTTCAGAAATCCAAGAGGAATTCTCTTCAGGTAGATCTTTCCACTTAACCAAATACTCCTTGTAGACCTTCCCTCTTCTTCAAATCTGCTCTTTCTTTGTACTTCTCATCATTCTTTTGTAGAGTTTCCTTCACTTGTTGATGGATATCCCTGATTGTAACAACAAAGTCCTCTCCTTGAGAAATTATCTTATCAACTCCTTTTAGATCTCTTAACTCATAGACCCCTCTAGGGTGCATGCCATAGACTACTTCAAAATGGATCCTACCAATGCTCCTATTCATGGAGTCATTTTATGCAAATTCAGCCTGAGGTAAAATCAGATCCCAAGCTTGTCCATGCTCCTTGGTAAGACATCTCAAGAGATTTCCCAATGATCTATTCACCACTTCAGTTTTTCCATCCATTTGTGGATGGTATGTAGAGCTAAAGGACATGTTTGTGCCAAGTTTCTTCCACAAGGTCCTCCAAAAGTGACCTATGCACTTATAATCCCTGTCAGAAACAATGCTTAAGGGCAATCCATGTACTCTAACAACCTCCTTAAAGAAGAGACCTGCTATACTAGATGCATCATTGGTGCATTTACAAGGAAGAAAATGAGCCATCTTAATAAACCTATCAACCACCACAAAAACACTATCAAAACCTCTTTGGGTTCTACGCAGCCCCAATGCAAAATCCATACTTACACTCTCCCAAGGCCTATTGGGAATGGGAAGTGGTTGATAGATCCCTGCATTTGATGAAGTTCCCTTTGCTCTTTGGTAGATTGTGCATCCTTCCACAAACTTTCTCACATCCACTTGCAGCCTTGGCCAATAGTCGTACCTCCTCACTTGTTCTAAGGTCTTATCAACGCCAAAATGACCTCCAAGACTCCCACTATGTTTCTCCTTTATAATATTCTCCCTCATTGAGAATTTAGGCACCCACAATTGGCTTACTTTGAAGAGAAAACCATTATGCAATAGAAAATCAGAGTATTCACCATGAAAAGTATTCAAATGCTGATCACAAACGTTGTATACCTCCTTAAAATCTGCATCTTCATGATACGTGTCTTTCAATGCATCAACCCCCATGCTTTGGAGTTAGATCTATTGCACTACAAGTTCCCTTCTACTGAGAGCATCTACCACCTTATTTTTTTGGCCCTTCTTATGCTTTATTGTGAATGTATAGGCTTGTAAAGACTCCACCCACTTCATGTGCCTATGATTGAGTTTATCCTGTGCATTCAAGAAACTCAAAGCATGATCTTCAGTATAGACAACAAATTATTTAGGTAACAAGTAGTGCCTCCACTTTTTGAGGGCTTGGACCATAGCATACAATTCCAAATCATAGGAAGAATACTTCCTCTTTGCTTCATTCATCCTCTCACTGAAAAATGCAACCAGCCTGCCTTCTTGGCTCAAGACAACCCCTATTGCTTGGTTACTAACATCACATTCAATTGTAAAAACCTTATCAAAATCAGGGAGGACAAGTATAGGTTGTTGTGCTACTCTCTTTTTCAGATATTCAGACCCTTTATCAGCCTCATTGGTCCAAGAAAACTTACCCTTGTTACCTCCTTTGATGGTGTCCAAGATGGGTGCACAAATTTGAATAAAGTTCTTGATGAACTTTCTATAAAAGCTTACAAGTCCATGAAAGCTTCTCACATCTCCCATGGATTTTGGTGTTGGCCAAGTAAGAATAGCATCCACCTTTGAAGTATCCCTCTTCAAACATCCCTTGGAGATGAAAAATCCAAGGTACACTAGTTCTCCCTTCATAAATTTAAACTTTTCCATGTTGATCAACAACTTCTCCTCTTGTAACCTCTTCAATACCATGTCAAGGTGCTTTAAATGTTCTTCTTTAGACCTACTAAACACAAGAATATCATCTAGAAAAACCACAATAAAATTTCCAATGAGAGGTCTCAATACCTCATTCATAAGGCGCATAAAGGTGCTAGGGGAATTTGAAAACCCAAAGGGCATCACCAACCATTCATAGAGGCCCTCATTAGTCTTAAAAGCTATCTTCCATTCATCACCCTCTTTGATCCTTATCTGATGATAACCACTTTCAAATCAATCTTGGAAAAGTAGGATCCCCTCGCTAGGAGATCCATAAGGTCCTCCATTCTTGGCATTGGGAACCTATATCTGATTGTGATCCTATTAATGGATCTTGAATCAATGCAAAGCCTCCAATTCCCATCCTTCCTTGGTGCTAGGACAGTAGGAAAAACACATGGGCTCAAACTCTTTCTCACTAGCCCCTTATCCAACAAATCTTGCACTTGTCTTGCAATCTCCTCATTTTGAGCAAGTGTCATCTTATATGTAGACTTATTGGGAAATGTAGCCCCTGGAATCAGATCAATATGGTGGCTTATATCCCTAATGGGAGGTAGGGAACTAGGTAGTTCATTTACTGTTATGTCCTTGTAGCTTTCCAACAACTCTTGGACCTCTCTAGGTGCATCTTCCTTCTTCTTTGTGGGAAGATCTGCTTCACTCTTTGGCTTCATAATCAAGAAGAATCCTCTTCCTCCTCCTTCCTTAAAGGTCTTCATGAACTCCTTCTAACCCACCATCAAAACACTAGGCCCTTCATGCTTTGCCTTGTCTTCTTTTATGAGAGGTGTGAGGTTGTAAGTCACCCCATCCTTCACAATGGAGTATGTATTCTTCTCCCCATCATGCTTGGCCTTCCTATCAAACTACCAAGGACTCCCAAGTAGCAAGTGGCACACATCCATAGGGATGATGTCACATAGGATCTTTTCCTTGTATGAACCAATGTTGAATTCTACCCATACTTGCTCATTCACCAAGACCTGTTGTCCTTTACTCAGCCATGAAACTTTGTATGGGTTAGGGTGAGAAATCCTTTTCAAATTCAATTTTTCTACCATCTCAATTGAAGCAAGATTATCAGTTGATCCTAAGTCCACTACTATCTTACACACCTTACCTTGTACCTTGTAATTGATTCTGAAGAGTGTCTTCCTTTGTGGGGGTTCTTCAGGGACTAGTGCCTTGAGCAATGCTCTCTTAATCATCAAGTTCTCTCCAAATTCTGATGTGAGGTTTATTGCAGGTGAGGTCACACTTTATTCATCTTCATGTACCAATTGATTCCTACTCTCTCCACCATTAGATTTTGATCCTTTTTTTTTAGGGCATTTGAAGGATGGATGCCCAGGCTAGTTGCAAGTGTAACATCTCCCTGAAAACTGATTGAAACTTCTCCCTCCATTAAATCTCCCTCTACCATTGGGTCTCCTACCCTTGAATCCCCCTCTATTTCTTGAGTCTCCACTTGATTCATTAGGATTAGACTCCTCTTAATATTTTTGGGACTGATTTCTGCCCCCAAAGCTGCCTCTACCTTTGAAATTCTTGCCTCTTCCTCTATTTTTCTGCTCTTATTTTCTTCTTATCTTCTCTTCAGCCTTATGTGCAATTTGTATGCAACCCTCCATGGTCTTGGGGACAACCAAAGTGATCTCATCTTTTATTTTGAACCTTAGGCCATTGATATACCTTTCCACTCTTTCATTCTCACTTTCTACATGATCACATCTCATACTCAACTTGAAGAATTGTTTAGTGTAGGATGAAACATCCATGTCTTTTTGCTTCAGATTTTGCCTCTTTTTGAACTCTTGAACCTCATGATCAGTAGGAAGGAATCGTGCCTTCAACCTATGCACCATCCTATCCAATGAGTTGATCATGGACTTACCCATCTTCACCCTTTCTCCTTGGATGAAATTCCACCATGTCAAGGTAGATCCCTTCAATTTTGTTTTGGAAAAATTCACCTTCTTGTTCTCTACCATTTCTTTATATTCAAAATAGTTATTCAATGCCTCTACCCATTCCAACACTTCTTCCACATTCATCTTTCCATTGTACACCGGTAGGTCAATATTTACTTCAGAGGAATCTCCTCTTGATGCTTGCAATGCTTTAAGGATTCTTCTCTCATGAGGGGGTATCTCTTCCCCCTGAGGGTTCTCTCCACCTTCTATAGGTTCTTCACCCTTTGGCTCTTCTTCAGAGTAACTCTCTTCCTCCATGGCCACTCCTCTTCTTTTGTTCATTGCCTTTAAGGCCTCTACCTCTTGTCTAAAGCCCTTCAACTCCTTTGCAACCACCAGTCCAGGTTTTCTTGGAGGCATGATGTCTTCCCTTCAATAATTACCTACAATCAGGCTCTAATACCACTATGATGCAAAGTGGTAGGGAAGGTAAACACACAACTATAATGGCAAAGACAATCCAATTCAATGCTTGTCTCAAATACTCTTACAAGGAGTCATAAACTCCATTATTCTTTAAGTGATCAACCCCCACACACCTAGGGTTCACAACTCAGACCACCCACAAAGCTTGAAAGCATTTGAATCATGTCACTTTAGGAAAAAACAAGGTTCAACAACCCTCTAGCACTTAGGTTTCAACAAACAACTATCACTATGGTGATTTAGACCTCACTCCCTCTTAAGGCTTGTAGCCCTTACCCGGTAGGCTAGTTAGAATAAAAACCAAATGGAGGATTATCAAGACATCAAACTCATGGATTCAGACACCCCACATGGACCTCTACAAAGTTCCAAAACCTTTCCTCTTGACTATCAAGGCATAACTCACAATGACCTTTTCTACCATTGCTCCAAGAGGCCTAAATCACAAACCTACACCTGGGTCTTGACTATATTGGATCTCCTCTTCACCCCAAAGCCCAAAAAAAAACTCCTACAGGTTTTTCACACCTATTACCATCATTCCTAAGTGCCTCCCAAACAGATTTTCCAGAAACCAAGAAAAACTCACTTTTTTGTTTGTTAATTAGGCTTGCCACATAGAGATGTCAAGCCAAGAATCTCACAACACTTCCTCCAATGAGCTTGTAGTTATATAATACATTGAGAAAATAATAGTACAAGCATATACCTTCCATCCCACTAGGATTTAGCAACTCTACAATGCAGGGATGGAAGAAACACCCATAATTCACTCAAAACCCTGATTTTGAGGGTTTTCAGACCACCCGAGAGTAAAATTAAGATATCTCCCTCGATACTCAACAAAATATCACCACTCCAATGCCAAAAGAAATATTATTCAATTAAATATCCAACCATTATAGGCTTAGAGCATGAAACAACATGTACAAACCGTACCAAGTACGAGATCAACAATTTCTTCAAGAAAACACATAAATCAACAAACTCTTTATTGAAAACTTCTTCCAAAATTCAAGAACAACCTTGCCTCAACCAAGAGAGGAATATATGAAGCCTTACAACCTCCTCCAATTTCCTCCAACTTAAATTTGAATTAGTTGGCCGTTGGAAACACAAAAAGACTTCATGTTTGACTCTTAAATGCCTAATTAAGGCAATTTAGCCAACTTTCACCAACCTACCTACAAAGATACCTCCAAATTGTGTGAAAGGAATCCAAAACTCCTCAAAATGAAGAAGATGACTCCTCTCAGGTGTCTAGCTACATCAAGGAATCCTTTTTGCATAATTTTTCAAAATGCACTAGACTTACAAAGGAGGATGGAGACCTTGTTTGTACAAAAAGTTGGTCATCAAGACCAAAACTCCACCAAATCCCTATGAGACCTATTACAAAGCAATGAAATGGTCCATGAGACCTTATTCCAACATTAAACAAAGAAACATAACATAAAAAATGATTCTAGGTCCCTTAGAGCCATGGGTGCTCCTGCACTAGTTCCTATCTTCACATTTAGAGCAATTTCATCCATTTCCATAAGCATTTTCCATTATCATAGCTAAGTTATTGCAGATTTTATCAAGGAATCACATTGTTCTTCCTCACCAAGTGGATCAATCTCCATCAAAATAATCAAAACCACACAAAGGAGTTGGGAAAAGGCCAATTTACACATCAAATTGACACCAATTCCCCCATATGATTGATAGTTTGCATGCTTAAATAGGATTTAATTGCTTTTTTTGTTTTGTTCTTCATTTACTTCCTATTTTGAGCATTGTAGATGAATTTCATGGGGATTCTTAGTTCTAAATTGCATTTGGATCTAATAGTGTGTTTGTTTGCTATGTTTGTGCAGGTCTAGGATTGGGGTTCACATTTTGGCGCTAGAAGGAGGGTGAATATGGAGAAAATCAAAAATGTTTTTCTAAAAAAATTGTGATTTTTTATTGAATTTTTGTGTCTACAAAAAAAATGAGTCGCTATTAGTCCAGTGGTGCCAAACTGCATCGTTATTAGTCCAACGATGCTATATTGCATTGCTTCTAAACTCCAAACTACGTTACTAGAGTCTTCTTGCCTAGAAAATTTGATTTTCTAACTCCAACATTGGTTTTCCAAATTTCAAACTGCGTCATTTTCCAAACAATACAACAATCACGGTTACTGTCTTTGTGCAGAGCGCCCCTCTTAGTCATCAACGACACTATATTGCGCCACTGACCTTCTCAAACTGTGCCGCATCTATGGATTACACCGCTGGAGTTGGGTAAAAGGAAGATCTCGGTTTATTTTCAACATGTTTTTTTTCACTTTGGCTGTTTTTGACTTCTAACTGGTTTTTTGCCCTCTATTTTTACAGTATTAACCAGTTTTTGTGATGCAGGGACTTTTAGAGGTCATAACCTTTGACTCGGATGTCTGTTTGGGCTGAAATTTTACAAGCGGTTTCATTATGAGGTGGCATGTGGATTCCCAACCACCTTGAGCTGGTTGGTGGCCATTTTGGCACTTTTTCAGGGCTTGAAACTTTCATCTTGGCCCTCAAAAGGGCAATTTAGTGTTTTTTCTAGTTTTTTTAAAGTTGTTTTTTGTTAATAACTCGAAACTCATGTTTCAAATTTAGGATGTTAGTTGGAAATTCGTCCTATCTTAGTTTTAGGAAGTTTTTGGGAAAAACCGTGACTCTCAAAGTTATGCATGTGAAATTACCAAAAATGGAAAAATTTGATAATTATCGAAATCTACCAAAAAGGAAGTTTCTTGATCAAAAATAAAGGAAGGAAAACAAAGAAAAAGAGTTCTTTATGACATCATCTCATTGTATCAAGTGTTTTTAAACACTTTAGGGAGAAATTATAATCCCTTTTCTAAGGATTTGTAATCTTCTTGCTTTTTAGGACTCAATAAGTTTTGTTTGGGCTTAAAAAAAACAAAACAAAGGGTTAAAAAGAATCATAGGAAAACACACTAGATTTTGTTTTGGGACTTAACAAATGAACAAACAAATCTCACACTTCAAAATTGGTGCTTAAAAAGAATTGATATCATTTCTTTGTGGTTAAAAAGAACATGTGTACTATTTGTTTTGTAATCCCTTTCACAAATTAATATCATCAAAAGGACGTATGCACTTCTCTTGTGCTTCATAGCGATCTTGAGAATCAAAATTCTTTTTGTGATATTAAGTTGTGTAAGTGATTACCTTCATATTTCAATTTGGGTGCCTAAAATTGAACAAATCTCACGAGTGTGAGTGGAGTATATCATGAGTGTTCTCTCTTTGTTTCTCAACAAAGATCGATCGAACTATGGATATGCTTGCTCACTTTTGTTTATCTTAGAGGGCCTTCCTTGGTGGGAAAAAGTACTCACCCCAAGGGAACAACCCAATTGGTAACATGCTAAAGCCAAGTGACTTCCAACCGGTATATAAGAGTGGGTACTCGAGGAAAGTTTGAGTATCACGAGGATCATTCCGACAAGAAGGGAAACAATGGTCTCTTACCACATGGATGGTCCCCCATGAATGAAATTCCAGCATTAAAACCCCTTGTTTAGAAAGGCCAAAATCCTTATCTATTTTTTGGTGTAAGAACGGTCGTTCTAAAGCCATCCCACATTCTTACGGCTTTTAGTAGAGATGAGAAGTATGCCATGGGAGTTTCATGGGTACTGATGCTTGGTTGACCCAAGAAGCGAGTGCAGTGTAAGGGGGAGCCTATGTGGTCAAGCATCTAATCATTCGCTAATAGTAAGTGTAGTTGAATTTATCCAAGTGGGAACCCAACAAATATTGTCTTTTCATCCTAAGATTGTGAATGTTCTTGGAATCAGAATACTTTGCTTGAAAACAAACATCCACAAGAACCTCAAAATTTCAAACCCTTTAGGAGGAGAAAATAACTTTGACAAGTCCAAGTGCTATTTATTTCCCTAGGGATTTTATCCTTAGATGCTTCTAAGTATTTGGATTTACATATTAATTTTCTCTCACTAAAGTCAACATTAAGAAACTATTGCCTTGATTTCCTTGATTCCCACATAATGGACTTTCTAGGATGATAAGAAGTTAGGACATCAGACATTTAGTTTGAAAACCTAATTAAGAGAGTGTTTGTGGTAAAAAGAACTCATTAAGAAAAGTTAAGAACAATTGAACCCCACACATGTACTTGCCATCTTTTGGTCATATGATTTGAAATACTCATAGAGTAAGATGTTAGAGTAAAGTAATTAATTAACTTTACTCTCCTCTTAAGATTTCGCCTTGCACACATATTAGTCATTTAATAATTAATATTAATTATTAAATGCACTCACCTTTAGGGTTAGGTTTTCCTTTTAGGTTTTGATCTCCTTTTATAAGGATCGATCTCTTGTATTTCATTGATGCTCTATTTCATTTTTCTGGAATACATCTTGCACATTGTGAGAGCCAAACCCTCGTCTTGATCTCTTTCTTTCTCTGTGACAAGTCTTTTGCATGCAGGTATTAATCGGGGTCTGTGGATTTGCATTTCTCAAATCCTACATGGTATCAGAGCCAAATCTGCTGCAGCTTGTTCAGTTTTTTGAAAGATTTAGAGATCTAGGTTTGCCTGCATCAAATCTGTTTTCTTTTTCTAGTTTTTATTTGGAATAGGGGGGGTTTATTTTTTTGGTGCACTTTGAGCTCAAACGGACCTCACCGTTGAGCTCGCAACGTCCAAAAACCCCTATTTTCATATAAAATTTGTCCGATTTGGCCACAGTCGTTCTGGGAAGCAAAAATTTTACCAGGACCGTACGACACAGTTTTCGAGGCAAAAAATTTAAAAAAAATTTGAAAAAATTCAATTTTTAAATTGATTTTTAAAGGTTTTCAATAAAATTTTAGCGCTGCCAGTGTATAACCCGGGCGCCGCCGGTCCGCCACCAAGCGGCCACCGGCGGCCACCCAGGCGCCACCAGGCCGCCGCCGGTGGGCTGTGCAGCCCCCGTGGGCTTAACTCGGCTGGCCCCAGGTCATGTGGGTGACCAGCACCCTACCGACAGCCCCTGAGGGCTTACCCTGCAAGCAACAGGGTCACATGCAGAACCAAGGGCCGTGCGCCCAAAACCTAGCCGCCAGCCCCTTGGTCGTCCATGTGACCAGGGGCCGAAGGTTTTAAGCCCCTGAGGGCTGTGGAAACTTTTTTAAAAACCCTTTTGAGCAACTTTTAGGGAATCGGCGTATTTTTTGCATACGATCTCCGTTTTGCAAAAACAAGATATCGCCGGAAAGCTGGTTCCGGCACCGTTCTGATGGTGTAGGAAATTTTTCAAAATTTTGCAGTTTGGCTATAGTTTTTCGCAGTCAAATTCAGATGAGCCTTTTGCACTCCGAGGGGCATAACTTGCTCGTTTTTGCTCCGTTTTTCGAAAGCGAATAGGCATCGGAAAGGTGGTTCTGTGCTCTTTCCAGATCTGCAATTTATTTCACCAGAAAATTCTTCAAGTACACAAAGATTTGTCTCAACCAATTACTGCTTTCTATTGTTTTCTGGCTTTCAGTTTGTACTGGGGTTAGAATCATACATTATGGGGGGGTGTTTTTTTTCTTGCTTTCTATCATCTACATCAGAAAACCAGAATCTATAAACACCAAAACAAATCAAACCCCTTCTACATCTTCTGTCTAGTTCTGAAAGACCACTTAATAATTAAAAAAAACACATTCAGAGCAGTTGAGGCACAGTTCATAGCATGGCTGACAGATCTATTGAGCTTCTCGCATCGCATAATTATCACACTTGGAAGGGTCGTATGACGACACTTCTTCAGTCTCGAGGGTTATGGTCCTGTTTGGATGTGGTTCAGCCTCCATTGACTCACGCCTTTGAGGTTATGCAGCACAGGAACAATATGGATCAGGCTATGGGATTGATTGCTTTGCACATTTCAGATAGTCTCTTGTTTCATCTTGAAGGGTGTGTCACACCTAGGGCCTATTGGACCAAGTTTGAGGGACTTTTGGCACTATCAACGAGTTTAGAGCATTGCAGATTGAGGCAGAGTTGACTTCACTTGTACCTGATTCTTTTCCCTCCATTGAGGACTTTCTGATGAAATTCAAACAACAGAGATCTCTTCTACAGGGTTGTGGTAAGGTTAAGACTGATACAGAGTGTATTTACCTGATTTTGTCAAAGCTTCGTGGGAACTTTCAGATATTCTCATCTACCTTCCATTCCACTATGGATGCCTTGGGTGCACGTTTTACCATGCCTTCTTTTGAGGTGTTTTGTGATCGTTTGACACGAGAGCAGGCTAAGATATCACAGTTGGATGCTCTCACAGGATCACCGCACCAAGCATTGGTAGCACAGTCATCTCAGGGGAAGCAGAAGCAGAAATAGAAACAAAAACCACAGACCACAGAGCATTGGAAGGATTCTAGTTCACAGAAGACTTCTGATTCACCTTCTCCTAAGGGGGAATCATCGAAGAAAGATAGACCTAAGTGTGCTTATTGCACTAAGCTAGGACATGATGAGTCCAAGTGTTATGAGAAGAAGATAGATGGATATGCAAAACAGGTTTCAGATTTGACAGCTCTTCTTGAGAAGAACCATATTCATCACTCTTCTTCATCTACTTCAGGCGGGTCTTCTTCTTCACCATCATTCCAGATAGATGGACAGGCCCCACATAAGGGTCATGCATTATGTGCAACCACCAGTTCACATTCATCTAGATGGCTACTGGATTCAGGTGCTTCACACCATATGGCATCTTCTCAGGACATGTTCTCATCTTTCGAGGCTGCATCCTCACCACACATCTTGATGGGTAATAACACTTATATGAGTGTATGTGGGAAAGGTTCTATCGATATTGATGACGGTACATTCAATGATGTACTATGTGTTCCATCTTTGTCCACTAACCTTCTCTCCATCTATCAGATTGCTCACAGTGGGACAGGGAAGACAGTTGAGTTCACACCTGATTCAGTACACATCAGAGACATTCAGACTGGCAACATTGTTGCAACAGGGACAGTTGATCATTCTTCTCGATTGTATGCATTCACACACTTTGGTCCACCATCTCCCTCTCTTTCTACAAGAGAGCATGCAGTATCTGAGGAGAAGTTCGGTCACTTGAACTTATGTGTTCTTCCATCTGTTCATGAGACTAGTGTTGAGACTTCTACACCTCTTCCTCCTGTTGAGATCACATTTGTTCAGCAGGATACCTCTTCAGTTGTGACTGACATTGTTGCTCCACTCATCGAGCCATCAAGTGCAGTTGTTGAGGCCATATCTGAGGATATTCCTTTCCTCACAGATGATAGATTCAACACACCTGTTATCCCTTCTTCATTGGAGATTCCATTTCAGGATCATCTTGAGTTGTTTGATTCACCATTCTATTACTCAAACACTCATTCTCCAGTTCAGTTCTTCAGTGAGCATCATCCAGGACTACCATTTTCACCTCACATCCAGGGATTTCCTCTTCTTCGACCGTTGGATCTGTTTCTTCCTCCGAGGTGACACATCGGTTTGATCATTGGCACAGGGGTTCTCTCATTCTGGGGGGGCTTTGGAGTCTCCACTCTCTCTCATGGGGGGGTATCTGATTGTATATCTGCATATGTTCTTGAGAGAGTCTCTTGAGACATTTCATTTGTACTTTCTTTTTGCATCTCTTTTTGGAGAGGAGTTTTTTCCCACTGGGTTTTCTCCTTTTCTCCATTTCATAGAGATTTCCTTGTACTTGGGTACCTGATCAGGCCTAGTTGCCGGGACCCAATTTTACTTTCTTGCACTAGTCTGTAGCTGCACTCTTGCTTATCTTAAGGGGGGGTGTTAGAGTAAAGTAATTAATTAACTTTACTCTCCTCTTAAGATTTCGCCTTGCACACATATTAGTCATTTAATAATTAATATTAATTATTAAATGCACTCACCTTTAGGGTTAGGTTTTCCTTTTAGGTTTTGATCTCCTTTTATAAGGATCGATCTCTTGTATTTCATTGATGCTCTATTTCATTTTTCTGGAATACATCTTGCACATTGTGAGAGCCAAACCCTTGTCTTGATCTCTTTCTTTCTCTGTGACAAGTCTTTTGCATGCAGGTATTAATCGGGGTCTGTGGATTTGCATTTCTCAAATCCTACATAAGATATGTTCTTCACTACCTTGGTTTTGTAAACAAAGTACTTTTAGGTTCATCTAGGATCAATTCAAACACTTCACCCATCCCAAAACATCAATCAAATCCCATCTCACAAACAACCTTTGGAACTTTTTGGAAAAATCATTCATATTAGACTTTTGGTAAATCCTTCAATCAAAATCAAAATCACCTTGTTTGGCTAAGTGTGTGTGGATGAATCCTTCATCATACACCTAGATAAATTATCAACTTGTGGAAAAGTTTACCCCAAGATAATATCCAACATCTTGGGATTTATAAGTCCATTATCCAAATCAAAATCCTAAATCCTAAAGTCTAGTATTCCTCTAAAGTTCCTAAAAGTCCAAACACCCATATCATTCACCACTTTCATCCATCTCATCATTGGTCCTAAACACCTTAGAGGTTCACTTTTGCAACAAGGTCAAAACACAAGGAAAACATGGAATATAAACTTGATTCATACATCATGAGTAATCCAAGTCAACCAAACTATCCAAGCCTTGCAATTCCAATTGATTATCAAAACTTACATTTATACAATCCATACATGGGATCATTATCTCTTACAAACCTCAATGATACAACAAATGCGAGTTTTCTCAATCTGAATTTTGGAACACAAAACCTCAATGATACAACAAACGTGATTTTCCCAATCTAAATCTTGGACCACCTTTCCCTATGGTAGATTTAAATAAAAGTCAAAACCTACAAATCTATCAACCAAACAATCAAGGAATGAGTCTTCCAGATAACATTATACCACAAAATTCATACATGCCAAGTATGACTGTACCAAATCCAAGCTTACCAAACATAAACATATCAAATCCATACTTGGTAAACTTTGGGATGGATATGTTTGCAAATCCCACCAATGTTGTTCAAAATCTAGGCAATATGTTGAAAAATCCATGTATTGATCCAAGTCACGGTAACCCCATGCAAAATCAAAATTACCTAAATCCAAGCAATGTGTTTCCCAATCATGACAATGTTCAATATCAACAAATAATACCAAATCTAAACATCATACCAAATCAGAACATTGTTCAAGAACAATCCGTCCATGATTCCATGCAAACACCACAAGTATACATGCCAAATATGCTTGCTCAACAACCAAGTGAACCATATCAAGAATGTCAACATCAAATCTTGTGAAACCAAATTTTTACACTAAAAAAATGCATTGATCCATATCACCAAGAGACATCTCTACCCCAAAATCAATACACTCTTCCATTGGTTGAACCATGTCATCAAAGCATTGAGTTGTCTCCACAACCATATCAAGAACAATATCTCCAATATCAAGAGGTTGGATATCAACAACAAACTCAATCACCCTATCTTGAAGATCAGTCATCACATCTCAAAGATCAATCACAACTACCCATCAATGAGCACCTTGAAGATATTTCCATCTCCTCCGATGATCAAATCAACATATATCAAGATTCACTTTTCAATCATGATCAAAACCCACCAATGATACCCAACAATGATCCAATTCAATAAACATTAACATCATTTGATCTTATGGTTGAGAACATTGACAATCTCTCCACCATAACTATTGAGGACAATGATCAAAATCAATTCATTAATGAGCACTGTGAAGATATGTCTAACCCATCTAATGATGAAATCAACATTCATCAAGAGCCACTTTTTAGTGATCTATTTCAAGATGTGATAACATTATTTGATCCTATTGTCATAATCCATGACCCATCCACCAATGATCATATTTACAATACATCACCTAGCAAATTAGAGGACATATCTCAAGAAATTATTCCAAAGAATGATCGACATCTTCCACCAAGGTCTAGCAATGGTCCTTCCCAAGACATATTGACATCCTTTGACCTCATGGTTATAGATACTGAAGTAATCTTCAACTCAACACTAGATCCAAATCCACTCAAAGATCAAAAGGATATTGAGCCACTTCCTATGCCTAATAACGATGTCCAAGAACCCTTTGTAAGCAATCCATCCTTTGAAATTGACCCATGTTAAGAACTTGATCCAAAGTATGTCAAAAGTAATTCCAACATTAACTATGATCAACAATTCATATCCCCAAGGTACTACAATGATCTAATGGACACTCTCCTATCTATACAAGATGTCGCAAATGATGATCATATCCATATAGCACATACCCCTCCGTCTACCTGTGAGATGATTTCTTTGGATGGACACGTAGATGATCTTCATTCAAAACAAGAGTCTCATACTCTTGATATCATTACCAAGTAACAAGAGTCTCCTACTATTAACATTTATACGCAAGATCAAGATATAGAAAAATATAGAGACATATCTGAAATGGGTCATGGAGAAGACTCCTATAGAAGTGGTGAATCAAAAACATCTTGTGAAGGCATATCAAAAATGAATCATGAGGAAGACTTTTATGTGGAAAATGAATCATCAACACCTTTGGGAGAAGCATTAAAATTTGATACTTCACAAGATCAAGCCAAAGATATCAATAAGGAAGTTATCCCACTTATGGAGGGTCATATCACTTATAAACTTGGATCACTCAACTTTTTAAGGGAAAATTATCTTATCAATGAATAAGCTATCACCTTTGAAGATCCATGACAGAACAAAGAAGGATTAGCACCCTACTTCCAAGATAAATCATATCCTATTGCAAATAAAATGTTTCAACAGATGAATTATGAAGGCAAAGGATTAAGCCTACATGAACAGGGTATCCTAGAACCAGTGTAAATTATTGGCAATCCTAAGCATCAAGGTCTTGGTTATTCAGTACTGGGGGAAACTTCGTCTCAAGCAAACGTCAACATAGGGAGCATAAAGAATCTTTATGATGAAACCAATTCCAATACTACAACTCGCCACGTCATGAATCTTCATCCACCCATCACCCCATCCAAAAAAATACAAAAATCCAAAAAATAAAAAAATCATGAAAATAGTAAAAATAAAAATTGTCCTCCAGTGAAAACCACATGGGTGGCTCTTTGGGAAAGTACCATAATGAAAACCTAGAAAACATGCGTCATGTGTAGAATCAAGCATCTGTGTGTGCCACTTTGGGTGAAAGCATCTTATCACATCCATAATAAAACCAACATTTCATCCATCTTATCCACAATAAATCCATTCATCCATGAACCATTTATCTCATCCATCTTCATCTATCTACATCCATCTACCTTATCTTGATATTGATAAAATTTTGGTGCACACTTCACACTTGTTTATGGTAAAAATCTTGACATGGGTCATTTTTATTGATCCTATACAATCTAACATTATCTGAGCCATGAAGCCCTATCCAAATGAGCATCCTATGTTCAAACACCTTATCTTATCACACGATAATCCTTGGAACCCTTTGGGTGCTTAGCATATCCATCCATCCATCCATCTTTACAAGAATCCACCCATGGCATTCTATACATTACTAGACATTGGGGGCAAATATTTACATCTTACTTCAAGAATAAATCTTGATCTATATCTTCCAACTTATGTGGTGATCCGAACATTGGAAAATGTGAAATCAAGTTGGTCAAAGAATTTGTGATCCAAAATCCAAATCACTAGCCCATGGAATATTTTGATGAGAAGATGTTCCTTATCATACTTTATCTTTCATCAAACATCAATCCAAATAATCAATATCAGTTGCATCTAACTTTCACGTCAACATCACATCAAATCATCAAAACAATTTTGTTCCAAATCAAGCTTCAAAATCCTAATCAATCAAATCTAGTCAATCCATCACCATTTTGGGATATCCTTTTCAATCCCTATGTTGCTTAACACTATCCTTGCATTGTTGTGTATCCTCAACAATGTTATCATCATCAATCCTGATCAATCAAATCCAGTCAATCCATCATCATCTCAGGATATCCATCACAATCCTTGTGTTGCTTAACACTATCCTTGCATTGGTGTGTATCCTCAACAATGTTATCACGATACATCTGATCAACCAAGCTTAGCTTGGTTTTCAACAAAATCCCAAAATAGAGCACTGATATCATCACATATCCATATCCAAATCATGCAAAATACCCAAAAAAATCCAAAACATATCAAAATCCAAAAAATAGGTCAAAAAGTCAAAAATATGAAAACCAAACTACGTCATCTCTGAGCTTGAACGTAGGAAAGGTTGATCTTTGATCATCCCCTGAGACATTTTAGGTCAGTCCTTTAGGCGTCCGTCATAATAAAATGGCAATCCGTTTGTCTATCTATCTCATCAGTAATCAAGTCTATGTCAATCAAACTACGTGGTCTTTGCGTGTATAACATAGGCAAGGCTAATCTATTGATTAGCTCTTGAAACCCCTAGGATAGGTATTTAAGTCAGTTTCTTGGTTAAAATCTCGAAAATCCAAAAAAGTTAAAAATCCCAAAATCCCAAAAACAACCTCAAAACATTTCAAAACACCAAAAACACCCAAATATTTGAAAAACCAAAAATGGTGCATCCATCTCCATCTCACTCTCACCAAAATTAATCTCATTTATAATAAATCAATCATCGCCATCATCCTTTGGTAAAGTAATTAGAAGCAAGTCTAGCAGGTCAAAAGTGAACACCTAATTGTCAAAGTCTCAAGTCTAGGTCAGTAAGTCAGCAAGTTAATCAACTCGGAGTATCAATAGATTATCATCTTGTCAATGTCATCATCACCTGATCACAACATGTCCTAGGATGCATCCTTCCTAAAATGGACATCAACATTAGGCATCATCGTAGTTTAGCCTTGGCTAGTGGTATGAAGAACATTAGCTTGTTGGTTTATTTTATCTGCTCTTTTGATTTATCTTATTTTTGTGCACATTTCAATGACCTCTTGATGATGTCCAAACAAAAAGATTTAGAGAGAAAGGAATGGGGCAACAATCATTATCTTTTTATCTGTTGTGCTTGTTGGATATTATTGTAAAATAAATTCATCATGCGTGCTTTGTTTGGTCTGTAGGGAGGGTGTTTTAAATATCTTGTTGACCACATAGGAAGAGTTTCTTTCCTATGTTTTGGTCTGAGATGTTTAGAATGTCTGAACTGCATTCTGAATGAGGTTCTGCATGTCAAGTGTGAACATGAGTACTTCTATCTCATTTTCAAGTCAAAGTCCATCACACTAGGTACAATTCCATCCTAGTTCTTTATACCTTGATGCATCATATCTATGTGTATTATCAAACATAAGGTAAATGACTCTTTTAAAATCCCAATTCCTGATAAGCAATGCATCATCATCATCATCATCATTCATCATCATAACTAATAAAGTCTTAATGCTTCATGGACTTGTTGAATCCTCTTGTCATCATTCTTTTCTTCTTATTCTTCTATCTTTACTAGCAGTTCTATCCAAATTGGTGTGTTGTATCAAAATATACACGAGGCTACCCATGGCTAATGACTATCTATACATAATCAAAATTGTCTATGTCAAATATCTGATCTTTCTAAAGAATTATCTTTCGTCCTCTGATCAATAGAACCACTCCTCTCGCATTTTATCATGATCTCGATAAAAAAATCAAACATTTCCGCTTGATCTCTCGAGGGGGCAATATAACAGCATAATCCTTCTCGTTGCGGCAATAGTGGGGCATTTAAAAAATTGATTTTTTTTTGAATTTTGATCACATAACTTTATTCTTTGAACTAATGGACCAAGTGTGTTGCTTCAAAGAGGGGAAAAATGTAGACATTTAAAATATACCGACACACTTGATCCTGATTACCAACGTTGTTTCATCCTGAATCATCTTCTTAGCTTGTCATCACCTTTCATCCCTTAATTAAATAAATCATTATTTATCTGATTAAATCATTCTCTCCTGTTAATTAATCAATATGATTCGATTAACCCTAGATCTCTATTTAATTAAATAATTCATTTTATTTAATTAAATCTCTAAAGTCATCCTATTAAATTGAATAAATTAAACCTTATTTAATTTAATTTAACATCATCTCCTTTTAATTAAATAAATAAAAATCTTTATTTAATTAAGTCTAAGTCATCTTCCTCTCATTTTGATTTAAATTAATCCTCAAATCTAAGTCAAATTGGTCAAATAAACTAATCTCCTATTAAATTAATTAAATCTCAATTAATTTAATCCTAATCTCCTGATTTCTCTAGATTTTGCCACTTGCATATGAAAATACATTTAATTGATTTATTAAATCTATATTTTCTCTCAACATGGCATCTTTAGGAGAATATTCCTCCAAGTTTGAAAATCCCTCCAAGTGGACTTGTCCTTTCAACAAAGCATTTATCTCCTCTTACATGTCCTTGTGGATTGAGCCAAGTGACATTTAAGTCATTTTCTTTCCCTCTCCAACAAGTTATTTCATGATTTTCAAAATCCACCTAATACCATTTATTGGCTCATTCATCAAAATGTGTTCAAGCTTCCTCCATTCACATCTTGACAAGTGGCACTTGACCATTGGATGTTGAATAATCCCACATTGCTTCATTTTTCTCATTACTCCATCTTGTCTTTCTATAAATAGAAAGCTCTTCTTCTCATTTGGGATATACAACTTAGAGAAAAGTTACTATCTTCACATTTAGAGACATTTCATCCATTTCCATAAGCATTTTCCATTATCATAGGTAAGTTATTACAGATTTTATCAATGAATCACATTGTTCTTCCTCACCAAGTGGATCAATCTACATCAAAATCATCAAAGCCACACAAATGAGTTGGGAAAAGGGCCAATTTATACATCAAATTGACACTAATTCCCCCATGGGATTGAGAGTTTGCATGCTTAAATAGGATTTAATTTCTTTTCTTGTTTTGTTCATTTATTTCCTATTTTGAGCATTGTAGATGAATTTCATGGGGAATCTTAGTTCTAACTTGCATTTGGGTCTAATAGTGTGTTTGTTTGCTATGTTTGTGTAGGTCTAGAATTGGGGTTCACGGATATTTAATTAAAATAAATTACCATATTTCATAAAGATTTCTATAGGAAAACATTTATTATGCAAATTGAATTTTTCAATGGAAATAAACTTTCTACTAACTTAAATCAACATATTATATGAAATTACAACTAAGATTTGAATAAATTTATTGAAAATTTATTCATATACATTGTAGATACAATCTATTAAATAAAATTATATTATGTTTATTATTTTCAAAAGATAATTGATTGCCATTAGTATAATAATTTATTTATTGACATAAATTTTGATATTTGCAAATGATCTTGATAGTCAATTTTTTTATTATTGTAATAAGATAAATACAAAAATAAAAGCTTCTCAAAGATTATTAACAATTTAATACCATTATTTAAAGTAGCTTCTTGATAGCATCAATTTCAGAGATAATCACCCATATTTTTATTAACACAAGCTTCAGTAATAAGAAAATGTCATTATGGGCAATCGGTGGATATTGGAAATCAATTTTTAACCCATATATGAGGTTGTTGCCTTTGAAATAGGAGATATGGCATAGCATGTGGAGTCCCTCTTATGAACTCCAAAAATACCTCTCATTATGAAGTAAACCTCTGATACGTTATGTCTTCAACAAACTTTGAAACGACTTAGTAAATTATTTGTAAACTATTTTTGGTACCAAATCTTGGAGATTATTATTTATACTCCTTTTGGATAGATGATGGGGGTTGGCTAATTTTACTATTATTTCTATTGTTAGTATAGGGGAACTCCTTTTAAGCGATACAATTCCACTGATAGAAGCAAGCAAGCAAGAGTTAGTGTAAGCAATACGAGCTAGGAGCTTTAGTTCAAGAGACTATCAACAGTACTTGCTTTCACATTCCGATTATAATTTTGTTGTGTAGTTTATAAGCCTTACCCTATTGTGCCATTTCCAATTTATGGTATTATTATTTCCTTAAGATGAAAATCTGATGTGCTATCAAACTTTATGTTTTGTTTTTGTGTAGGTCTTATTGTAGACAAAAATTTGGTCAACGCTTGCTATCACAGTTCTAAACCCAGGTTGAGGTAAGGTCTAGAAATACTGATCCATAAATGGGTGAACAATCCAATCTTTTGCAATCCAAAAATTTGGTGAACACTTTCTATCATAGTTCTAAATCTAGGTTGAGGTAAGGTCTAGGAATACTGATCCACTATGATAAAAAATCACATAAGTATTTGGATTTTCATAAAATACTTGTATCATTTATGAGAGTTGTTATGTGTTTTAGGCATTTGGACCACTCTTATCATCTAGAGCTTCAAATGATAAACTTTCTTCATTAAGATAACTTTTATTCTAGGTATGCAATTACACTCCATGTACTGTTGTGACACTAAAGTTGAATCTCCGTTAACTACTTGTAGCAAGATTTTTCAGATTTCCATTATGATCAAAATTTCTACCATCATTATCTATCTTATGAAGCTTTTGTAAACATTTTTAGTACTACTATCATCTCTATCTATATCTGACCATCCTCCTACATTAGAAGAACTTTGATACTAAGAACTTGGTTACACTTCTTCTACTTGTAGTCTTTTCATCTTTGAAAAGTCAATTTAGAATCACACACAATTTTACTGCAACTTAGGATAATACATATCTTTATAACTTGTTACTTATTTATTAGTTTTATTTTTTGTTTAGCTAATGGATACCCAAAATGAATCTTCTTCCACCCAACCATCAGTCCAAAAGCTAGAAGCCCCTAAGGAGTCAGCAAATTCAAACAAACATGTGCCAACTCTGATTGAAAAGTTGTACTCATCAATTCAAGCCCATTCAGAACAAATAATTAGAGAACTCCATGATGCTGCAGTTCTTGCATATGTAGTAGAATGACAAGACATTAATGAAATTGAAGACATTGCTATCAATTTGCATAAAACATGTTACAAAGTTGCAAGCTTCTCTTATTTTTTAAGAGAACTTTATTATGACGAGCAATACGAACCAAGATCTACAAAAGACACCATTGAACAATTTCTCTTGTACTTGCATGATAATTAGGATAGACATATATGAACCATATAGAGCGTTGTTTCACGGTTGGTTGACTCTATGAACAAAATTTTGGTGTAGAATTTCAAGTCTATTTTGTAAGAAAATTGTTCATACGTTTTGTGCGTAGGTGGCAACCATGGTTGGCTTACTCCGACGAACAATATTTTGATATATACTTTAATGTCTATGTTTGGAAAAGACTGTTCATATCTTTTGGATGTACATGACCTACTTGATATGTAAATAGTAAAACATGTTCTATTTGATATATGTTGTACCTATTTCTCTTTAATTGAATAGTTGAATGTATGTTTCAGATTATATTCAACAACAAAGTCAAATAACCATTAAATCCATGAGTGTGCATCTAAAATATCCAACAAATAATATCCTTTAACAATCAACATTAAAACTTGCTTATAAAATTTGAAATTTCCCTATATACATTGGAAATCTATGAAAAAATATACAACCCTTGCATGCATGTTGACATGTTATGATGAGTGTATTGTCCCCTCTGGCATGTTATTGAAATTAATGTCAAAAGCAATAAGATAGTAAGGTGATCTTGCAACATTACTCTCCTTGGCATTGTGTGATCAAATGCACATCATATTACTTGTCCTATTAGTGTGATTACATTACACAACATGACAGGTTCTTGAGAAATTTTTGCATATTAATCAAGTCTTTTTATATTGAGAAGATGAGAGGAACATCATTGCATGTTTGTTTAATAACATTTCCTAAGGCATTGTGAAAAGACCTTTCCTAGAGGTCATGGACTTCATAAATCCTAAAGTATTTTTCATGGTATCACCGGTCCCTTAACACATTGTTTTGAAATATATTTGTAATACTTTTATCTCGGTGGTACAAATTCAATTCAAAAGGTGAAATTAACTTTGAAAAAGAAAAAGCATGCATTGACACTTGATTTGGTCACATGGAAAATTTAATTAGGGTTCAATGGAGAAAGTTTGTTAACATGTGAAAAACACAAATCATTGTGTCAGTTGTCAATTGAGAAGGAGAGAACGATGGTTTACAATCTATGATGTTTTTCTTGTAGCAAGACTATGCTCGATTTCAGGTGAAGCAACAACAAGGAAGTAAGAGGTTTTTCTTCTTCTTTGAAATCGATATTACATTTATGTTATTTATCTTTGTTAAAATTTTTGCTCAGTAGATTGTCAGAATGTTGATTATAAGTGTTCTCTTGAACTAGGGCACGAAAGGGTAGTGGAAGTGATGAGGAAATATCTTCAAGCAAGTTTGAATAGGTGGTTTCTTTCCTTAACCCTGATGGTTTTCGGTTTATCTAAAATGGCAAAGGCTAAAAATGATCATTAATCTTGAACTATTGTTTAGTTTATTTTATTGTTGTGTAAATGATGATGGGTTTGTTACAAAATGGTGTTTCATAAAATTGTAAATATTTCTTTTGAACAAAAGCACAAAATCAAGTTGTGATTAAGGGTTAAAATACATACATATAGTTAGTTTTCCTATTTACATTTGTTTGTGGAGCACACCGGTTATGGTTGTTATTTGTTAAGGAAGAGTTGTTTAACAACTTGAGGATGGTAGTTATGTTTCAGTTCAAATTTGCAAGACATTATATTTGATTCTTTAAAATATTTCTTTGGGATGTTGAGGAGAAAAGGAATGGTCTATTTTGTCAAAGGCATTCTATTGATTCATACTTTGTATTTTTGAAAGTTTGTATTGATAGCACATTCAGTGCTTTATGAAATTGATCCATTGTAAAAATACTACATAGTACTATGAATACTAGCATATACATTACATTATGTTGTATTTTGGACTTTTGCCTCTGAATCTTAAGTGATGCAAGATCAAAGGATGCTAACATCCATACTTTTGTTGGTATTCCTTTTCTTTTTCAATATTATTTTCTATTTTTCCCTCCATCTCCAACATTTGAAACTCTTGGGGGAGTTTTTAATAAAATAATATTTAGTTGAACCATCCTTCTGTCAAGTATGGTAGAGGAATGAAGAGTAATATAGTAGAACATTGAAAAACAGAGCATAAAATAGAGCATGAACAACAAAACACAAAAAGAATATATTTACTCATTCATCTATCAAAACAGGGGAATACAATATTTAAGTCTTTTTCAATCTTCTAGAAGTAGTTGGAAAACAACTTTCAATAGATGGAGTAAGCTCCAAGTAAGTAAACCTAATAAGGAGCATTCAGGAGTCTTCAGGAGTTAATGCATTCACCTACCAAAAACTAATGTAGTCAAACATGGAAGTTGCGTATAGTTGAAGTTATCTCTAACACTCCCTCCTAATCTCAACTGTACAATTGTCAACACTAGCAATCCCTAAGTGTTTTCTTTGAAATTCAAAAAAATTCTTTCCCAATGGTTTTGTAAAGATGTTTGTTAGTTAATCTCGTGATCCACAAAAGTCAATAGAAATTTCTCCATTTTGGACGAGCTCTCGAATGAAGTGAAAGCGAGTGTCAATATGCTTTCTTTTCTTGTGGAAGACGTGATTTTTGGATAAGGCAATTGCAGAATTGTTATTACAGAAAATAGGAGTTGGCTCCTTTTCAATATGTGCAAGATCATTCAGTATCCTTCTTAACCATATTGCTTGACAAGTTGTTGTAGTTGCGGCCACATACTTTGCCTCTGTTGAAGATATTGAAACTATGGGTTGTTTCTTGGATGCCCATGAGATGAGATTTATTCCCAAGTGAAAAGCATATCATGATGTGATTTTCCTATCATCTATGTTGCCAGCATAATCACCGTTTATGTATCTTGAGAGTGAAGTGTATTCGGATTGAGTATACCATAATCCATAGTTGATTGTCCCTGAAACATATCTCAGTATTCTTTTTTCTACCTTCTAGTGTGAATATTTTGGAGAGTCCATGAATCTGGATACAAAACTTGTAGCAAACATTATGTCAGGTCTAGTTGTTGTGAGGTACAAAAGACTGCCAACTAGCCTCTTGTACGAGGTAGAATCAACTGCTGGTCCATCATCTTATTTTCTCAAACTTGTTCCTTGAGTAATGGGTGTGTCTACTAGTTTGCAACTATCCATTCTAAAAAAAATCAAAATTTCTAAAGAATACTTTTGTTGAGAGACAAAAATACCTTGAACAGGTTGGTTAATTTCAATCCCCAAAAAATATTTCATGATTCCAAGATCAGTCATTTCAAATTCTGCTTTCATGGTAGCTTTAAATTCATTTAACGCCAAATTTCCTGTATAGAGCAAGTCATCAACATAAAGACAAACAATGAGAATTTTACCTTCATGATATGTTTTTGTATAGAGAGTTGGCTCATGATTGCTCCTGATGAATCCACTGTTGATGAAGTAAGGGTCAATCCGATTGTACCAAGCTCTTGGAGATTGTTTTAAGCCATGGATACAAGGCTTTCTTCAACTTATATACTTTATGCTCTTGTCCTTTGATTTCAAACCCTGACGGCTGATCTACATATATCTCTTCTTCCTATATGCCATTTAAAAATGCATATTTGACGTCCATTCAAAAAAATTTCCATTTATTTTGAGCTGCAATAGCCAAAATAGTTTTGACTGTGTCCAATCTTGCTACTAGAGAAAATTTTTCTCCATAGTCTATGCCAAGTTGTTGAGGAAATCCCTTGGCAACCAGCCTTGCTTTATATTTTTTTATCTTCCCTTTGTCATTCAACTTTGTCTTATATATCTACTTCACACCAAGGCTAGTTTTGTCACTTGGTAGACCAACAAGATCCTAAGTTTTGTTCTTTTATATGGCTTCAATTTCCTGATTCATTGCATCAACCCAATGTTCCTCTTTTATTGCTTCTTCAAAGTGGGTTGGCTGATATGAAAGAAAGGCAAAAAGATCTTGTTCAATTGCATTTTCCTGCTCATATATTTCCCTTATGCTTCTAGTTCTTTGATTGTCTATAGAAGAAGATGAATCACTACTGGGATAATTACCATTTCCAAAGTGTTGTTGTTGAGCTTGTACCTGCAATTTTGGTGGCCTTGGCGGATGAACTTGCTGATCTGAAGGTTCATCAAATAGCTGTAATGGATTTGGACCATTCAAAGTTTCATTTTCTTGATCACTCCATGATTTGTTCTCAAGGAACTTGACATCTCTTCTCACCACAAATTTCTTAGTGACAAAATTGTAGAGTCTATAGGATTTTGATTGTTCACTATAGCCGACCAAGATACATTTTTCACTCCTATTGTCAAGTTTTTGTCTCAGCTCCTCTGGAATGTGTGCAAATGCAATGCATCCAAAAATTCTAAAATGAGCTACATTCAACTTTGTACCAGACCAAGCCTCTTGTGGCACTTTTCCTTGAACATTAGTTGTAGGAGATCTATTTAAAATATAAACTGTAGTAGCAACTGCTTTTTCCCAATAATCATTTGACAAATTATTTTCTCAAAGCATGCATATAGCCATATTCATAATGGTCTGGTTTTTCCTTTCAACTACTCTATTCTATTGTGAAGTATATCTTGTTGTGGTTTGCATAACGATGCCATGTTGTTTGCAAAAGTATGTGAAATATTTTGAGCTATATTATCCTCATATGTCTGATCTGAGCACTTTTATATATTTACCACTTTGTTTTTCAGCTTCAACTTTGAATTGTTTGAACTTTGAAAAAGTATCATACTTGTTCTTGAGAAAATAAATCTAGTTTTTCCTACTAAAGTCATCAATAAAGGTTAGAAAATAAAAGCTACCACCAATGGATTGAGTTTGCATTGGTCCACAAAGATATATGTTTGCTCTGTTTGAGGATGATGGGAAGCTGTCTCTCTTATGCTTTCCAAGAATATAACTTTCACATTGACTGTCAAGATCCTTTGAAATGGGAAGACCTTTGACCATAGATTGCTTTTGGGGAAGACTAAAACTCTTGAAGGGAAGATGACCAAACCTATAATTCCATAATTGTGACTCATCCATGCTTGAGACATTATGGGCAAATGACCATGATAGAATGGCACTCCTAAGATTTAGGGGAAACATTCTATTCTTGGTTCTTTCAATCTTTGCAATAAGTCTTCTACCGGGAGGTTTGTCAAAAAATACAAGTTGTACCTTTAAAGATTATATCATAGCCATGTTCCATCAATTGACCTACACTTATGAGATTGTGTTTCAGATTTGGAACATAATAGAAATCATGTATGTCTTTTTTCTGATTTTGTTTAGTAAGAACAAACATAATTCCTTTCCCTTGGGCTTTTACTCGAGAATCATCACCAAGAGTAATTTCAGAATTTATAGAGGTATCAATGCATGAAATCAAATCTTTGTTACCTTCCATATGATTGTTGCAGCCACTGTCCAACAACCAAAGGTCTTTGGTGTGATTGTCTTTAGAAATATGTCAGGAAAGAAACATTGCTTTGAAAGATTCACCTTCATTGTTGAAGACATGTGCTCTACCATTGTTTTGATCTGCCTATTTCTTTCTACATTTAGATTCATAGTGTCCAAATTTCTTGCAGTAGAAGCACTGGACTCTAGATTTATCAGTCCATTTTCCACCTCTTTGTGCCTAATTCTGAGAGTTTCTAGACTGCCCTGATTGTTCTTGTGTCAACCTTTCTTCTCCATGTTGATTTGATTTTCCTCTGTTACTTCTCCCTCTACTACATCTACCTCTATTTCCTCTGCCTCTACCTCTACTGAAAGAGGCTTGAGTCTTGAAAGCTTGTTCCAAAGACTCTTCTTCCAGATTTATCCTGATCTCATGTGACAAAAGTGATCTAGTTAGCTCTACTACTGAAAAGGTAGTGATATATTTGGATTCCAAAATAGCTATGACAACCATTTCAAATTTCTTTGGTAAGCTTCTAAGGACTTTTTCAACAATTTTCTGGTCTTCAATGGTTTCACCATTAATCTTGATCTGGTTTACAATGCCCATGACTCTGGTCATAAATTGATCAATATTCTTTGAGTTAGACATTCTCAATGTTTCAAACTGAGTTCTCAAGGTTTGTAATTTGACTGTCTTGACTTTGTCAGTACCCTCATATGCAGATTTGAGGATATGCCAAACCTCTTTTGATGTTGTTGCACCTGTGATTTTTGAGAAAATAGAATCATCAACAAAATTTTGAATCCAATATTTTGCCCTGTTCTCTTTCTTTCTCTGATTTGCAGCTGCATTTCTCTGAGCATTATTCATAGCAGCTAACTCTGCTAGAGTGGGCTCTATGTAGCCATTCTCAACTGGTTGCCAACATTCCTGGGCTTGCAGAAAATACTTCATTTTCAAGGACCAAAAATCATAATTTTTGCCAAGAAGAATAGGAGCCTATGGCAAATTACTAGAGGTAGCCATGATTAAAAAAAATCTTCCAATATTAAATGTTCTCCCTTTTGAATACTTTGCAATTCCTTAAGACTCTGTGGCCTTCAAATATTTCAAATCAAATGAGAATTTTACCAGGAAGTTTGACTTTAGCTGCTCTCCATTACAATATGAAGAGTGTGTCTTCAACTCTGGGTGTTAACAATGACTTTTTCTTTGAGTGCAACCTCAGTACCCACAACACTGCTTCAAAAACCTTTTAGTGGCTTTCTTTTCTTTGGTTAGTTTTAACAATGGCTTTTGCTTTTGTCTTTGTAGTAGGTTTTGTTGACTTCCTTAACTTGATCTAGCTTCTCTCGATTTAAGTATGAAGAGTCTTATGCAACTTGGAATTGCAGCTGCTCTGATACCATGTTAAGTATGGCAGAGAAATGAATAGTGATACATCAGAACACTGAAAAACATAGCATAAAATAGAGCATGGACAACAAAACACAAAAAAACATATATTTACTCATTCATCTATCAAAACAGTGGAATGCAATATTTAAGTCTTTTGCAATCTTCTGGAAGCAGCTGGAAAACAAATTTCAATAGATGGAGATGGCTCCAAGTAACTAAACCTAATAAGGAGCATTCAAGAGTTAATGCATTCACCTACCAAAAACTAACACAGTCAAACAAGGAAGTTGCGTACAGTTGAAGTTATCTCTAACACCTTCCACCAAGTAGCCTCCTATTTTGATTGAGATTTAATATTTGAACATTCAATGACAATGTGCCCAGTTTCGTAAAATCTTCAACACGTAAAAGTTAAAGTTTCGTAGTCCAAAGGTTGCGTCTAATTGTGACTGTTCACACTCAAGATAATTTCCTTTGGGAGGTCTTTGGAGGTGTCCAACTCTATCAGAATCCTAGCAAAGGTTGTGTGGATGAAGTCTCTTGAATTATCATCTATATATACATAGTTGCCAAGAGTGTTTTTGATAGCTGCAAAATATAATTCAAACCAATAGTGAAAGGGGAGATTTGGGAGGTGAACCTAGATCGACATAACTAAAAATGATTGAGTGGCCGGATTAAAGTTGGGATGCCAAGCTTTTAAAAGTAGCATACTCTCTCCCCATAGCCAAACATAACTAAGGATGCCATTTTATTCTTTCTTATTGTCAAAAAACCATAGTAAAAAAGCCTCTTGCACATAGACACATCTCCAAGTTTTTTTCTATTAAAGAAAACCACAATTTTGAAATCCGTTCACATGAAGCTTTGAAAGGCTAGGTTAGAAATGACTGAACCTACCAATTAATCCATTCTCAAAAAACAAAATTCTTCATTTTCATACAACTCCTATAAAATGGCATCAAAATCCAATTTCAGGGGTTTATCAAAATAATGAACCACCCTCCTATTGATTATACCTGAATGCTTCAAATTCAAGAGTGAAGCCGCAGGCGAATCAAATCCAGATATGGTGATTTCCAAAGGGGCGCCAGGCTATAAATCACCCTCAGGTCACACTTTATTCACCCTCGCACCTTTGACAGCATCCAAGAATGGAGTCTTAGTAGCAAACCCTTTCTCAGAAGACATATTCTTGGATGCCACGGAGGGTCGTGGGGTAACCACACTCGAGTCAAGTGTGCATTCCCTACTCGCAACCTGAGCATCAACTCCACCGTGGGCAGATTGTGACTCGGCCATGGGAGAGGCCCGCCGCCTTTGTGCCTGCTCGATTGCCCCCCAAGCCAGGCCATCCTGTAGGGGTCTCTTGGCAGAAGCATCCCCGCCGCCTTTAATAACACCCTCGACACCATTATCTCCAGCGGTATCATGCCAAACCTTGTCAAAAAAGCTCGTAACAGTGACGCCATATTCATGGATAGCCTTAGCTCTTAATTCCACTAGGAATTTCAAATAAAGTTAGGATTTTCCACCGAGGTAGTTTAATAAACAAGTAGGGGCAACTATACGAGAAGCATGATGAGGAAGAAGGATAAGAAGAGAGTGTGATCAAACGTCCTACACCTCATACCACTTAGCCACTGGGGCATTCCAACTCCAAGTACCATAATTGTTAGTAATTAAAAACATTATTAGCAATTAAAATATCTTTGTGGTGGTTTATTCCACAATTGAAAAGATGATCTTCTACCTCGTTTTCCTTCCTATAGCAATGAAGACAATGACGACTCTAGACAGTTTGATGGAATTTATGCCTCTCTTTGAATGGTATGTTTTGTATCTCATTGTTCATTCCATCTTTTAGTTTTTTTAAGGTGGCATGAACCAAAGAGTTAGAGAAGTCCTTAATCGCAAAACCAACTCTCGAGACTCCCAAACTACCACGAAAAGTCCCATTATTGTTAAACTTGATAAGCCTTGCAAGCAAGGGAATCCATCTTAATTGTTTTTGCTATGGAAAGAAGATTAGCCTTTAGATACCTCATAGATGTAATATATTATATAATTATTATATTAATCATATTTTAATTGATCAAACTTTTTTAACATTATCACTTTAAAATTAAAATTTCAAAATAGAATATTATTAATACATTCAAGAAAATTAGCATAAAGTAAAAAATAGAATATTAATGAAGTAAAAATAAACCCCATTCATTTAAAATGTTAATGAAGTAAAAATAAATATGATTATTTTTAAATCTATCTTAGCCTTAATATTATGAGAAACAAGTTTATTCTATTTGAACATTTAAATAATATTAAAAAATAGAATGATAAAAAATAATACTTAAATCTTATTTTTCTTTCCTCTATAATTTAATAAATGGCTATCATATTAATATTATTTTCTTATTATATAAACTAATGTAAAAAATGCTGTCTTATTTTTTCTTCTTTTGTGAATCTAAATGATTATTATCTTTAAAAAAAATTTAAAATTGTGCTACTGTATAAATATTTAATTGATCTATTTCTCATGAACATGAATTGTCTAATTAATACTCATTGCACTATAATATTTATAGAAAAGAATTACTAGAGACTTCTAAAAATGTCATCCATTTCAATACTTTTTGATTTAGGCACATTTAATCATGGTATTTCCTTAAAGATCAAGTTCACTTGACTTACTACCCCATTTACAATAAGTTTATCTCATACTCATGAAAGATGAATACTCACAAAGTATGAGTTAATAAACTTGATTCTAAAATTACATAATTAAATTCTAATAAAACTATGCAATTTAACACAATAAAAAATACTACCTACTTAATTTTGTAATCTTATTATAAATAATTCTAATTGATTTAACCATTTCTAGTGAAAACACATTAAAAAGTAAACACTCTTTTATTCATATAATACCGTAAATTAATCTTTAAGAAAAAAAAACACTACAAAAAAAAAAACATACTCAAATATAAGAATTCTTAGTAAAATTTGTCATCAATATAAAAATTACACAATTAAAAATAGATTTTAATAAACCACTATACAAAAATAGATTTTAATAAACCACTATACAAAAATAGATTCTTATAAACCACTATCATTTTTAATTCATTTAACTTAAAAATTGCATAATTAAATCCTTCTAAAACAACCCATAATTTATAACATGTTAAAAACAAAAACATTACCTACTTATAATTTTTCTATTAAAAAGTAAATCATCTATATAAGTTTCTCACTTATAACATACTGCAAATTAATCCTGGGAAGAAAAATGTAAATCATCCATATAACTTTCTATACTATAACATACTGCAAATTAATCCCGAGAAGAAACAAAGAACATACTCAAATATAAAATATGACAATTCTTTATAGAAATTGTTCTTAATACAGGAGTTACATCGTTGCAGCACACATAAAATTATATAGATAACCCACAAGCAAGATCAACTTGGTAATTGATCTTGCTGTGGGGACATGTCTAAACAATATTAGATCTATACTTTATGCAAATAAATTTCTGATCAGGCACTGTGGCAGGTGCAGGTAGTGCAAGTGCAGGATGGCCCACATTTGCAGTCGTTCTCACCCATCTCCACTCCAGAGCTGGACACCACACAATATTCATACCATCAAAATCAGTATCAAATCTAAACATTATAGCTGATATTTACAACTATAATAAAAATACAAGAAAACCCCACCTCATGTTGTAGTTTTTCTCAACAATCTCCACCCCAAAGCTGGTGCGCTTCTTGCTGCCATGAACACACAATCAATATTATCATGCTGAATATCAGAATGTCAAACTCATATGAGAAATAAGTTAAAAAACAGTAAGGCAAGAGAACCCAATATAAACCTCCTGTGAGGAAAAAACTCCAGAAAACTATGGAAATACAATAGAAAACTGAAGAGAAAGAAGTTTAAGGCTTACGTGCAGTTGCTTTTGTCAGCGCAGCTACAGGTATCACAGGCAGAAGACATGTTGGAAGGAAGAAGGTGAATAAACAAAGGAAGTTTTTGTGGTGTGAATAAGAATGAGTTGATATGTGGAGATAGGTATGATTTATAGAAGGGGGAGGAGGAATGGTATTCAAACGAGTGGTGGAAATGAAGTTGGATTGTGTGTAATGCACGCTCCCCAACGTCAAAGTCCAAAAAGATCTCTATAATGCATAATTGTCGTAGAGCTTTCAAGAACCTACTAGTCTCATACCAATCAATTATTTTTGTTCACTATTACTCTCCATTTATTAAAATATCTTTAATAATTTTTAAATTTATTTTCCTGGAAAGTATTAGCAAGTTGAGTATGTGATGGTATGTTCTTTATTATTATGTTGTTTATCAAGATTAAAATTTTTGGAGGTGCAATAAATAAGGGAAGAGATTGGGATTGTACCCACAATGATTTTGGCAAAATTGATACCTTTCAATTGAAGAGGTATCAACTTAGTTTTGTGTTTCTATACTAATGAGGTACAAAAACTCAATTTGAAGATGGTTAGAAACCTAAAGAATTTTTTTTTAGCAAGTTGTGATCATGCTCATTTTTAAATGCCTTATAGATGCTACTCATTGGAACTTTTTATTAGGTGGTTGAAAGTTTTGGATGGAGTGCTCATTACAAGGAGAATTCAAGAATGATTTATATACTTTTAGGAGATATGTATCCTTACGAGTGTTTTAAAAATATTTAATTTCCATGCCAACTACTTGATTTTACTTTGGCATTCAATTTCATAGGAGCTCACATGCAAGTCAAAGTCGGGACATGATGTAATGTTGAAAATTGGTTACTAATGTCTTTTCTATTATGTTTTGGACCCACAACAAATAAGTTATCCTTGATGTATTGACTAATGTGCAAGGTGGCATATTTTAAATGAATGTTGACAAATAACCTTATCTTAACATGTCTCTATCATCACCCATCTTTAGAATCTAGATTAAGTCTTCATATTTGATTATTCACCACCTTGGTTTAGAACCATATGTGCATTGTTAATCAAGGTCATTTTTGCAATATGGGTATGAACTCCAAACTTGTAAATTTGAATTTCTTAATTTAGGCAAATATTTTTCTCCCTTACTAGCTATTATGAGCTAATTAAAGTGTAAATTATTTCAAATTGCATGCTAGGGTGGTGCATTTAAGTACTAACCCCAATTCAAAAAGAATCATCTAGGATTGATCAAGAAGAAAAAATGAACCTATTTAGCACATCTAAAATTTAATTATAAAGGATAAATAATCGTAACATTAGCATTGCATCACCATCCTAAGAATATACTATTTTAAGCTTAGAAATTATATATTTTACAAAATTTCCTTTTTACATTTTACACCCATTTTAGTCATCTCATTGTATTTTTGTTTTATCCCCTTCTTTAACTTCTTTCTCACTTTCCCCTGCCTTGTCCTAACTTGCCTATATTAACTTCACCCTATTTATGTTGTAATGCTCCAAGCTTTCACCTAAGACATTAATAGACAAAAAATGGATGAACAATTTTTTTTTGTGATACAAAATTGATATTGGACATGCCACACTAACTCTTGTTTGTAGAAGGTGCTAAGACACTACATCATGACACACCTAACATGCACACCAATTCACTAAGCATAGTGACTCAATTGGAAGACTTACTATCTAGGCTAGAATCACTGTGACAAACTCAACCAATGAGATTAGGAGGAGCTTGTAATATACCCTTTAGGCTACTCTCTTAACATGGGTTTCAAAATAAAAAATATAACTCAACCTAGAATTGGAGTTTAGGGACAAAAATACATAAGTTTAGACTTTAGATGCTAGCGTATATAGTCCACAAACTAACTTTGGATTTGAGCTTTGGCATAAAATTAACATCCTACGTAGGGTAGTTTACATCTCAAGGCTGAAACTACAAGACCTGTGAATTTGGGGTTCAACTTGCAATTTATAGAATATACTTTGAGGTTCAATTGACATTGGATAATCCATGAAAATCTTGATCCATTTGTTGAACAATGAACATAAGCACTAAAATTCAAAGATTCTAAAATTCAAACTTCAGAGTGTGATCCTTGGTTAAGATATCGAACTTCAAAATTTGACTTACAAATGGCAACTCCTATAGATCATGTAGAAAAACCCAAACTCTGACTGGTGACCAATGGCCTTTAGAGGTTGAAAAAAACATGTATTTCAGACTTTGGGGTATGATGTGCACTTTACAACATTAAAAAAAATTCTAAAGGTTGAGCTCAGCTACAAGCTTGCATCTCATAATTCTTTGATTTACATATTGTATTATAGAATTTGGCCCCCATAATACAACATACACTTTGAAAATTTAGGTGGCAAGTCCAAATGGAAGCTGACATGGGTATGTGTAGGATCATGATGGGCCAAAAAGTGGCAATGAGAGAAAAATCACGTTTTGGATCGACTCAAAAGCGTGGAAATGCCGAGTTGACTTTTCTAGGTTCGGGTGTCAGTATATTTAGCCGAACCAAAGCCCAAACCTAGTTTCTACAAATCGGATATCCGATTTGGACCAGATATCCGATTTGTGAAAAAATTATATAAAAGCCAGCCGACTCTTATAACTTCATTTCTCACTGTTTGCACGCGGGTGCACAAGGAAAAGCGAAAATCCGATATCCGCTTCTATCAGATATCCGATTTCAAAGGTAAGTATTGGTTTTTTAATCAAGTAGATTCTCTTAATTTGAAGTAGTTTTTATGAATTTTTTTTATCAAAAATAGGGTTTTCTATTGATTTTTATCAAAAACTAGAGTTTACATTGAATTTTTATTGAAAATGAATGTATCTAAATGGATTGTGATTAAAAACTAGTGTTGTTGATATATTTTAATAAAAAAATAGAGTTTGTTATGGATTAATGTGAAAAAGTAGGGTTTTTTTGGGATTTTTATTAAAAACTAGGGTTTTTTTACAATAATTTCATTTATATTGTGTAATTTCAATTAAATTAATTAGTTTTTAACTTTAATCAGGTATTATGGTTGAGAATGAAAATCCACAAATGCCAAACGCTCCACCACCTCTCCAGGCAAATGCTCCACCACCTCCACAGCCACCAATTGAAGACTTAATTGGTGAAAAATTAGGGCAATGAGGGGCATTTGTGAAGTTTATAAGACAGTCCCTCGATTGAGAGATATGACAAACACATTGAAGGAAATAATAGAAATATAGAAACCCTCTCCACCCAACATAATTCCTTTCATTCATGGCGAGAAGACATGAGGGAATATTATGGATGTGGATTGTCTTATGATGATGTGAAAGATCTCCAAATAACCAAAGCCCAAATAGCCTCTTTATTCATTGACCCCCACATCGGTTTGCCAGTGAATGTGAATAAAACAAAAATTTCTATAAAATGGTGCATTCATAGGGACATTGTAGCTAACTTTTGGGATTGTTGGCGTATGGTTTTTGATAAACCACCGAACAATAATTCTGATATACCATTTTACTTTATTAAAAAATTATATGTTGAGTTTGTGTTAGGGCATCATGTCAATTACTTTGACATTAAACCCTTCCAGGGCATCGGTGGAGGTATGCCCTAGGATAGACCAGGGGTAGTTAGGGTAGTCTCGCACCCAAATGTTCCCCTTCCTCCCCTTCCTCCCCTTCCTTCGCCACCTCCAATATATCATCCAGAGATTATCCAGGATGCAACCACACAGACTATTCAGTCTATTTAGTCTTTGAGTGGTCATTTGGTTTTGCATGCTTCTACAATAGCTCAGCCACATTCTGGTGATGTTGGCAAAGGCTTGAGTGCTAGTGCATCATCCTCCTCAGGTCCACATATTTGTGTGCCACATACTTGCACTATGTGCCACCAGATATGCTTGGGTCCTCTTGTACAGCCCGCTGAGCATCCCTTGGACACTTTTGATTATGAACTCCATGATTTGGACATTATAGATCAGTCGTAGGGGAGTGGAGCACACCCTACAGAGTCCTCTCCTGCTAGAGAGGGGGATGCTAGAATAGTGAAATAGGTAAGATTTAAGTTGTAATTTTATAACTTGCATTTGTTTTTAAACGAATATCAATAAGAGATAGTATCAAGTACTAATATTTATTTACATGGTCTATTTAACAGTTGATGTCTGAGGAGGAGCTCACATGGGTGACTGATAGCACCCTTAGGGCCATTTCATTTGGCTTGGACACACACACAGTATATATTTTCACACTCACTCATTTACATTTTATATTATATACTTGCTTATCATTTGAATTGTCATTAATGAAATTATATAATAACTTATATGCTTATCTTATTTTCCTCTTGTAGCAAATACCTAGTGTGAGTGAGATGCAACCTCGTCCAGACTATGGAGGCACACAATTAGATAAGGGGAAGGTAATTGAACTCAAATTGGATTGAATTAAGATTTTTAAGATCTTATATTGATTATACATACATCGACATAGATTGGTAGTTTCATATGTACTTGTCAATTTTATGTACAGGCAATTATGAGCTATATGGATTTGTTGATAAAGGACACACTGCCTAAAGGAGTAGGTATTGGAACACCTCAAAGAATAGGTGTTGAAACACCTCAAGGAGGAGCTGTCGAAACACCTGAAGGAGATAAAGAAAAAGATCAACCTAAAGAGGTATGTGTTTATTTTATTTTGTGTTTGGTAAATATGTTCCTATTACCAATAACCGTATGCTAACTTGGATCAATTTTATGTTTTTGTTCACATATATAGATTGGCATTTCAAATGTTGGTTTGGTATATTCTAGGACTCCTGACCCTTTGAAGAGATGTATACTTCAGGTAATCAAGATTTCAATTTTAGAGTTCAATTAAAATTCAATGTATATTGATTTTGATGTTAATTATTCGATTTTAAATTATATTGTATAACTAATCTCAATTGTGGTTTGAATTTTTCTTGTGCAGCTACCTTCAAAGCCAATGAGTGCTTCAGAGAGGCTCCATTTTGATGATCCACCACTAGTTTAGGATGAGATAGACATTTTGGCATGTAAATTTTGAATACATATTGAGATGGCATATGCCACATGTTGTAAAAATTTGTTTGAATTGGCGTCGATGCCATTTTTGTATATGGATATACACTTGATTATTGGATAATTTGATATATAGAAGTTGACAATCGAAATTTAATTTGTTCGTCATGTGCATGATTAAAATCTTTGAAAATTTTATCTTGAGCAATGGTTAAATATCAATGTACAATAGCATAAAAAATAATGGTTATATTATGTAGTTTATATTTATATCGTTGATTACATTGCATTACACATCTTTCAAACTCAAATCATTACTTCTCATTGCATAACTAAAAACTATGAGCAGTTGTCAATTGCATTTGTTTGTCATTGAATTCTATGAGACCACATTTCTTTGAAGTTTTTTTTCAAATAGTCCACTGCCTTGTCTATGCTACCACATTTTTCATACATGATAGTGATCACATTAAGTTGTAATAAATTAAATGATAGCCTATGGCTATTTAATTTATACTCATTTTATTTAAATGGATGAGGCTGACCTTCCTTGATATTATTTTGTAATTTATTATTTTCAAGAGAGGCCGACCTCTTTGAAGAGTCACCTTATTTTGTATAAATACAAGGTGATGTTTGTTCATTTCCTCAATCAAGTTCATTCAGCATAATTCGTATTCCAAGCAAAATTTTGCACTTGAGCAGCATCGCTTCATCTTGCAACAACATGTTGATTTCAAGGAGAAGCATATTCGATTGTATCTTTGCATCTAGGCGAGGTGCTATTATTCATTGTATCAAATTCAGCCATGAGCTGGGCCTGAGTTGTAAGAAGATTTCTTGCTGTGTTTATTGTCTTATGTGTTGCCTTTTTTGAGTGCTTTCAGTTGTATTATCTGATCATTAAAACATTAAAATGGTATCAGAGCGGGTTTGAAAAAAGATCGTGTTGGGACCAGTTATTGTAGCGATACCTCTATTCCATTTTTTTTGTCTATCTCTATCTTAGTCAAGATGGTGAATGGTCTTAAAATTGAGGATAGACTCGAAGGAGTATCAAACTTCACTTCATGGAGATTCAAAATTATGATCACTTTGGAGGAAAATGAATTGGTTGAGTGTGGAGAGAAAATTTTCCAAACCTACGGATGAGGAAGAGAAAGTTCAATGGAGGAAGAAATATATCAAGGCGAAGAAGATGTTAGTTGATTCCATGAAGGACCATATTGTTCCTATCATCTCTAAGTTGAAGACAACGAGAGAAATGCTTAATAATTTGGAGGAGATGTATGAGATCAACAACACAAGTCGTGCTCTAGCCTTGAAGCAACAACTTCATCATGTTAAGATGGCGGGAGGAGAATTTGTCATCACCTACTTCATGAAGATTTCTGAATTGAGAGATCAACTCTTTACCATTGGTCGTATTGTTGATGACAAATATTTGACCATGTTGGCTCTTAATGGTCTTCCTTCATCTTGGGAGTCTTACATTCAAGGAATCAACTTTTCTCGAAGTCAGTCAACTTGGATTTAACATTGGTAGCTCCACAAACCTATTCAGAATAGAGTGATCTGAAGAGGACATCCCTAAATCTCTACAGAGGTGTAAAGTTGCAAAGTGGTACAACTTTCATTTTTGAACTCGTATGACCAAATAGACTGTTCCAACACGTCTGGATGGGTACGTCTACGCTAGGTATGGTCCTCTTTTGCACCCAAATACGCCGAATCATTTTGAGCTGCATTGGATTGACGATTTCCTTTAAGAGTCCAAAGTACTAAAAGAAAAAAATATTTGATGGACTATTCCTCAGAAACTATGATACGGGCAGACTCTTCATCTGATGATATGGGATCATGTTGGGACCATCTACAATAACCTCTCTCGGTTTTTGCTATCTCGAAGGCGTTTTCCCGTGGTGATGAGTTTTCAGTTGAGGGAAAAGTTGCCAGATGCAAGCAGTGTAAAGTTGCAAAGTGGTGCAACTTTCATACTCGAACTCGAACGACCAAATAGACTGTTCCAAAACATTTGGATGGGTACGTTTACGCTAGGTATGGTCCTCTTTTGCACCCAAATATGCCAAATCACTCCAAGCTGCATTGGACCAACAATTTCCCTTAAGAGTCTAAAGTGCTAAAAGGCAGAAATCTTTGAAAGAATATTCCTCGGAAACCGTGATGCTTACAGACTCTTCGTCTAATGATATGGGATTGTGTTGGGACCATATACAATAACCTCTCTCAGTTTTTTCTATCTCGAAGGTGTTTTCTCGTGGTGATGAGTTTTCAGTTGAGGGAAAAGTTGCCAAATGCAAGCAGTGTAAAGTTGCAAAGTGGTGCAACTTTCATACTTGAACTCGTACGACCAAACAGACTATTCCAACATGTTTGGATGGGTACGTTTACACAAGATATGGTCCTCTTTTGCACCCAAATACGCCGAATCACTTTGAGCTGCATTGGACCGACGATTTCCCTTAAGAGTCCAAAGTGCTAAAAGACAACAATCTTTGACAGACTATTCCTCGGAAATCGTGATGTGGGCATAATTTTCGTCTGATGATATCGGATCATGTTGGGACCATCTACAATAACCTCTCTCAATTTTTTCTATCTCGAAGGCGTTTTCCCATGGTGATGAGTTTTCAGTTGAGGGAAAAGTTGCCAGATGCAAGCAGTGTAAAGTTGCAAAGTGGTGCAACTTTCATACTCAAACTCGTACGACCAAATGGATTGTTCCAACATGTTCAAATGGGTATGTTTACACTAGGTATGGTCCTCTTTTGCACCCAAATACGTCGAATCACTCTGAGTTGCATTGGATCGACAATTTCCCTTAAGAGTCCAAAGTGCTAAAGGACAACAATCTTTGACAGACTATTCCTCAGAAACTATGATTCTTACAGAATCTTCGTCTAATGATATGGGATCATGTTGGGACCATCTACAATAACCTCTCTCAGTTTTTGCTATCTCGAAGGCGTTTTCTTGTGGTGATGAGTTTTCAGTTAAGGGAAAAGTTGCCAAATGCAAACGGTGTAAAGTTGCAAAGTGGTGCAACTTTCATTCTCAAACTCGTACGACCAAATGCACTATTCCAACATGTATGGATGGGTACGTTTACGCTAAGTATGGTCCTCTTTTGCACCCAAATACGCCGAATCACTTTGAGCTGCATTAGACCGACGATTTTCCTTAAGAGTCCAAAGTGCTAATGTCAATGAAATGTGGGGGCAGAAAGATTTAAGGTTGGATCAAGATTCTACAAGTCCTAACTCTTGCATCAGAAAACTCTTACCCAATCAACTTGAATCAATTACATGGGAAATCAAATTCACATGAACTTTTTACATTTTTGTTTTTCAAAAAAGTGGCAAGCCATTGTAATTTGTTATATATAAATAGGATATATTACAAAATCTGGTTCAAACGAGCATATCGACAGGAAAGAACCAGGAAGAAAACCTTCAGATGTAGCTCGATTAAGTGCAAAAATATTTTTACATTTTAAACATACCCTTTATACAATGCTAGACATTTGACCCGTATTTCAAAAAACATCACTGGATATAGATTATGCCTATACACAGTTATGACCTTTTTACATTGTTTCACATTTCAAAATTTTCCTATTTGAGGCATTCAGGGCTTCGTCTTCCACAAGAGTAGTATGTTGGTGTTTTGGAGTGACAAGCACCTATACAAATCATCAAGGTAGTAGTTAAACTACATACAATAGAAAATATGCTTAGAATAACCAATCTATATTATTGTAATTTTTCACATACCTCTCCGAAAGGATCAGAGTTGCCTATTGTTGTAGCAGGTCCATGATCAATCATGTTAGGAATATCACAAAATTTGTCAAATGATAAATCTATATTGTCACAACAAAAAAGATGCTTAGACTAACAAATCTATATTAATCTAAACAACCTGAATGATGATGAATTGGTAATGCAAACTATAAAAGATGCTTTGAATAACCAGTCTATATTATTGTAATCTGTCGCATACCTCTTTGAAAGGATCAAAATTGGCTATTGTTGCAGCAGGTCCATGATCAATCGTGCCAGGAATATTGCAAAATTTGTCAAATGATAAACCTATATTGTCACAACAAAAAATATGCTTAAGCATTGTACCTTCCATTCTTGAATATGCTATTCAAGTGTGCCTAAAGGGTCATCTCTTTGCTTAAGAGTATCCAATATTGCTTCATGATCAACATTACTAAGTTTCCATAGTTCTTTTGTCTTGGTTTGGCATGATGCTTCAACAACTTAAAATTTTTTGCTATAACAAGGTGTGAATACATGAGAATGGTTTTGTGTTTCTTGTAGTCTTCAAATGCTGGTATGCCATTCTTTCTAATCATGTATGTTCGCAACCAAGTTCCTGCAACCACAACTGAACTGTAGGATACACAAACCCATCATCATCTTCCATCGATTGTGTTAGCTTCTGCTTTATCCGCACACATCGAGCCAACCATTATTCTAACCTCTCTTCATTCCCCTGCAGTGCAACAACTGCAAAAACATGTCCTGGATGTAGTAGATCTGAAATCCGGTCGTAATCAAGTGAAATTTCCATTGTGTAATTTGTCATGGATATAGTTTGAGATAAAGGAGTTAGATACTGTGGAACCCATGTATCCACCCACTCACTTGACTGGCATTGATCCCACTCACACTGAATACAACTCTGACAAAAAAAAGCCAACTGTCATGTCTAAATGGTCCATGTGCTTGCATATGAGCTTCAAAACGAATGCATCTTTGAAGAATCTTTGATTGTATGAAAATCCAATCTGCCTCCCACTATACCTTCCTCAACCAATCAAAAAAGTCTATGCACTGTTGAATCAAGTGTCCCTCCTTGTGAAAATGCTGAACTACACCAATCAACAATAGAACATGCATCACTGAATTTTTCTCTTGAGATCTTCAATTGCTCCTTAACTAGAGCTTTCTTTACACATGCACCTGCTCCATCATGCTCCCCTTTCCCATGCCCAACTTCAAAAAAACTCCAAATATTAGGAACACCCCATTCTACATGCATTCTACTCAACCAATAAAACATACAAGCATTCTTGAATTGACCTGTGCAGTTATCTGACCAAATGAGATGTCGGCCCAGTGCTATATCATGCTCTTGCAAGAACTCAAAAACATTCTCAAAACAATGTTGGACATACTCAGACGAGTGAGATCTATCATCACTCATATAAAAATGATACTCTCTAATTATCTTTCGATCCTCCTCTGTACTATCAGGTGCATGTCTAAACGTTATGTGGAAAAAAATAGCAATCTGAATGGAATTGTAATACTGAGATTGTACCTCGTTTTATGGTTGCAATGTGTAGTTTTTAGCAAAATCAACAATTGATATAATAGTGCCAATCGAAAAAGAGTCCTTAGATATCCTAAATTGTTGATCCAACCACTGAGACCTATGACTATGCCTTGCATATTTGTAGAAAAGATTGTCCTTAAAATCTGAAATAAAATCAGCAACACTGGATTCTTTTGTAACCAACTCACATCTAGAACCTTCACCTCCACTCTGCAAAGTATATTTCACTATCTCATATCTCTTTTTCTCAACAAGATTCTTTCCAAATTCATGTTTAGAACCTTCATGAAAACATTGAACAAATTTTGACAAGCCACCACATTGTGAGCACTTCACATTTAAACAATCATTTCTATAGAAAAAGGAACCATCATCCCTAGAACATAAAAATAGATCTAGCAAGTCCCTTGATGATTTCGGAAGATGTATCGCACCACACTCCTGCAACATTTCATTAGTATGCAAAGTAGAACATATATATCATAATAGTTCATGGTACATTGAAAACTCCACATGGTATTTGCAACAACAAGCATTACAAATCTTAAGAGGCACACAATAAAATGGCTTCAAACCTTCAAAAGTTCTTTGCGAGATTTCCATATTTGGATGTGTTTGAATAAATTTGTTGAACAACATTGTTTGGCTTGATTCCAAGAAATGTTTAGGATGCGGTGTATGGTCTCGACTACCAATTCTTAACTTTAAAACATCCTTTGCATTGGGTGATACTCTAGAGTTATCATGCCAAAAGTGCTGAATTGCCTAGTTTACATTATCTGTTAGCTTCTTATCAACACGTGGAAGCCTCTCGACAAAATCCCATGTATCATTTTGAAGAGGATCATCTATTCTTTCTCTTCTTGCAAGTGCTATATCCAAATTTTTATGATTTAAGTCAAAATCAATACAATTTTGTTTCATAAAGCGATCCTTTTTCAATTGATGGCTTACTAGGGCATTTGTAATGACTCTCCAAGCAACTCTCTTATCTTTTTCCTTATTATTTTTTCCAATAGACTTGAGAGAATTAAAAAGATTTTTGACAATAATATAATTTTTTTCGGTCCTCTTGTTCACACAAATCTTCAATTTGGCTAGTAAAGGTCTCATCTTTTGCATCTTTAGCAATTGTACAAAAAGTTGGCATTTCTCGATCAATGTCTTATTGCTAAAATATTGGTTGAAAAGTATTCTAGCCCACAACCGAACAGTTCGTGTTGACCTCTTGCCTTCAATTTTTTTTATAATGTTATCATCAATTTCAATTAACCATTTAGGGGTCTTTGAAGGTCTTGAATTTGGAATATGTCTTTCTTCCACACAAGGTTCTTCATTTCTCGTGTAATCTAGTTAACCATAATTTACACTTGCTTCAATATTATGTTCAACATCTTCATTTCAGACATTTTCACCTTGAACATTTTCAATATCAATATCATGTTCAACAGCTTCAATTCCAACATTTTCATTATCAATTTCGATATTTTCATTCCCAATTTCAATACCATGGTCAACATCTTCAATCCCAACATTTTCACCTTGAAAATTTTCAGTATCAATTTGAACATTTTCATTCCCAATTTCAATATCATGTTCTACATTTTCACCTTGAACATATTCAATTTCCTCTTCACTTGAAAGACCATAGGGCTCAGGTTCACCAATATTTAACATACCTTGTCTTTTCTTCCTATGACCTTCTCTATCTCTTTGTCTATATTCTGATATTTGTTCTTTTGTAAGCTTTCTCTTACATTTTTGCTTCCGACGACTACTGCTCCCAATAATACCTCATAAAAGATGCTAAAAAATCATTCCTTATGACAAACTTGAGTACAAGATGCTCCAAAAAGTTGATCTTTGTCTCTTCCCATCTGAAATCGCGCGTTTGTCACCTGCAAAGTGCTGCAAACAAAATGTAGGGTCTGTTGGAATGCACAAAAATGACCCACATGGGGTTTTTCTATGATCCACAAATAAGATATCTGATATAATCAGATATCTGATTTGTAAAACATGTTCTACAATGGTAAGAATTTGGCTCTACACATTGAAGTTTCACAAATCGGATATCCAATTTTTACACACATAGACCTAAGGGTAAATAGTAGAGGGTGGGAGAGAGGGAGGGAGAGGGGGAGGGAGAGAG